>JAANSN010000840.1:0-44434 GCA_036850665.1 Dicranocentrus wangi
ACACTCTGCAATAAACGAAATCATAGGGAGAGGTTTGTGTCAGGAATTCCGCCAATTCTGTAACCTCGTATTCTGTGAAGAGGATGGAATGGCTTGGGTGTAAAACCTTGAAGTAAACGAGGTGATTTGGGATTTATTGGGATGCATCACATGCTTTGCATTGCGTAGTACAATGCTCCATCAAATCATGCGTAGAATCTCAGAAGAAGCCAGAATCACCACCACCATCAATCATCCAAAGTGAAATATAACAAATATAGAACAATCATGGAAAATTATTGAATTAGATAGGTAACCTCTTTCTCTGTGGAGACTTTTGCACCATTTGGAACCGAATCGAAACATGCTTAAAGACACAGTCTCATTACATGCGGACCTCGTTGTGCAAAAAAGTTATTTAACACAACGAATCAGACACAACACCATTCTACAGGTGAGAAAGTTGCTAACATAACGGTGACCTTACCCTCAACCTTCATGAATGGAATTATTATTTATTTATAACAGTTTGAAAGTTAACAAGGATGACGAGAAATCTAGCTTATTATACTAGTTGCCGGAAAGAAACCGGAGTTTTTTTTAGATATACATAGTGCAGCAATTTGGTAATTTTCGAGATCTAAAGAGAACTAAAAATAGAACAAAGAGAAGTAAGTTTCAGTATAAGCTCCTGCTGAGCATGAGGTAGGAGCCAACAATCATGGTAGCCAGTTGGAGCGTCATTTGAGTGACAATGTTGAGGGAGGTCCAGGCTTGACGAGGCGAGTTGTTACAACCATCTGTGTGACAAGAACAGTAGGTCACTTTAACTTCAAAAGTACCTGCCTTGTTGTAGCACCGATCACCCCCCGGGCCAACCACATTTTCATCATTGTCGTCGTCGTCGTCGTCATCAGGATCGCCAATGCGGGGAGGGTGGGGTAAGTGGCCGCACGTTCGGATCACTCGTAGATCTTCTTTTGAGCCAAGAATTGCTAAAATGTTTGAGGTTGAAATCAGATTTAGCAATGCAAGCTTTCAATGTCATAATTTGACTACAAAAATGCTAACCTCTTTGCACGTTTTTACGACACACAGTGGCGTTCTCGTGATACTACTCACAGCACAATGGATACGATTTCAAAAAACTGGAACTCGCAAAAAAAAATATTTGGGATCTAATCAGGGTCCACATAGCTTATGAACAGTAGTAGTACCCGTTATATCCCTTGATCATGTTGTTTTCATTTTCATGTAGAATCATATAAGCATCTACCATCTACAGTATTTTATTTGCTTAAATGTCTTTAATGAAATCTTTCTAGTTTTTGAAATCGTAGTAATCAGTGACTCTGGCGCCACCTTAGGTCACCTAAAGGGTGATCAAGGGATCTCAAAGGGTACTAACTGTGGATAAGACCTTATGAGATCCCATAAATATTATTATTTGCGAGTTCCGTTTATTGAAATCGAACCCATTGTGAACAGTCAACTTTCTCGATGGTGGTAGGGTCGAACGGGTCTCCGCAACGCGGATCCCGAGCCGAATTGCACACGTAACAAATGATGCCTTGCTTTCTCTCGACGTTCTTCGACGCGTTCTTTGCAGACTCGGTTTCTCCATTTGCTGCTGCAAACCAGTTTTAAAGTTGTTCATTTTGCATTGATAGTTAGTTACAATTTGATCAAAATGTGGATTGCAAGTGGTATACAGAATTGGCCATTATGAATTATACAACTACTTTAACTTAAAATAATCTTACTCTGTGAAAGCGTTGCGGCAAGGAGGAATAAGCTAATGTAGATTATGGTAGATGCACTCAGCGTCCTCCTATTTGTCAGTCCAAGGGCGAAATCCCGAATGCAAGCATTTTGGCAGAAATTCATGTTACAAGCACACGACAAGTTGTGTGTACGAGTGTATGAATGATCTAGCCCAGAAATTTTCAAGTTGCGAAGTTTCGACGAAAAGAGATAGGAAAGTTCACTGAGGGAGTTGGCGATTGTGTGGGAAAACTAGGTTCAATCAATTAGTGACAATGTAAACTGCCTCGGTCGGGGTCGGTATCTATATGAATTATACCTTTTCTGGCTATTACCAAACAATGTTGAGGCGTCCTTCACTACCACTTATACGGTCTTCTTTTCTTTTCCACTTCTCTACTGGCTTGTCCACTCTTGAGTAGGAAAAACTGACAATAACAAGTCTCTACCGTATTTATAGTTATAATTAATTCATCTTTCTCGCTGGAAATTAAATGGCACAATTTTAGCTCTTGGCCACATACATAGTTTTATCTCAAAATCCCATTTCCTTCATCAGCAAGACTTCCTTAAACAAGATACTTTAGCATTCGATTCTCACGATCAGGTACATAAATTTTTTGCCCATGCGTCATCTCGTATGTCGTTCGCTTATTCGCACTTACTTCTCGTTCGCACACTATGCATCAGTTCTGTCGAATGACCACTAGGACCAATAGAGGTCCTATCCATATAGCGGTTTTTTCTTTTTAGAGCGTTGTTGGATTATTTGATTATCACAAAGAGTTCCAATGTGATGATGATAACCTTTTCGACCTATGACTCATTTATTTTCGCAGCGTGATAAAAAAACTGTTTTGATCTATCTGAGTGAGAGAATCCTTTCAACAGAGCTCTCTAATCAAAATCCTTGTATTTTTTCAAGTATCAAAAGTCCAAAGTCAAAAATCTAACAACTGATAAAAAAATATGAACTGAATGATGATAATGATAAGTAAGTTATATGATGGGTGCAGATGGTCTCAATAAACATGGAAAAACAACAGCATCACTTCATCTCTGATTTATCTCAATTGACCTCCTTATACGTGTTCCGATTTCGGGTCATGGTTGTTTTTTTTTATTTCATTGTATAACGTTAAAAACGAGACGAAACATTAATGAACACAATCAAAAAACAAGTAATAATAATAATATTTAAGACTCGGCATATGTAAGTAATTTAATTACCATGAATGTCCAGAAGTAAAATAAGAATAGTATTATGCATGGTGCATAGGTATACACGTACGTACAACACGGGCTAACCTTCTTATTTTTGTAAAAAGTATAAATGCTGTCTCTACTCTAAAACCTAATTCTATGGTACTACATAGATAAGAGCAGTTTTTAGTCAGAAATATCTAAAAATGTGGACACTAAAATCTAGATACATACAAATTATTATTATTACAAATGCGTATTTGGAGTTTTATAAATAAAAACGTGATAATATTGTTTTGTATATGTACAAAAAGCTATTCCACAGGATAACAACATTACGTATATGTTTTATGTATATTTTTAATTACACATATAGTCTCTAATTTCTATTTATTGGGGTGACTACTAGCTGACCGTGGGCTCCTACGTTGGGCTGGTGAATACCATGACTTTGAATATTTTGAGGGTGCTGATGATGCACTTGATTATTGCTATGAACAGAAATACTATTATTGTTGACGTAAGGTCCATGCCCACCCACGTGATGGACTGTGCCACCCATCGCGGGGGACAATCTCCTCATCATCATGATCGAGTCTGGACAATTGGCGTCGTTGCAGGCTGACTGGCAAATGGCTGCGACCCCCTGTTGTTGTTGTTGCTGCTGATGTTGATGTTGATGCTGTGGGGGGAGTAGTGCCCCGCTGACCACGGGACTAACGGCATTATTGTGCGGCGACGTGGGTGAGCCGGCGATGGCGGCAACATGGTCAGCGAACCGATGAACAGGCCCAATTTCCATAGCACAGTCATGGGGGAAATGGCCGATGGTTGTGTCACTTTGTAATCTCATGATGGGAATGCCAAAGGTGGAGCTTCCATTAACTGGAATGAATGACGCCACTCCCATCTCGTTCAAAGCTCGCATTTTACTGCTATCTAAGCGTTGTAGGTTAAGTAGAGGTATCACAAATTTATCTCGGTCACTCGAGGGCGTCGATCGTTGCTCTTGAGGTCTCGAATTTATTTGGGGATTGTTGGCTGGTCTACTTTGAACGGCAAGTTGGGGCTGAGTTAATCTTGGAACTGGGGGGCGAGCGTCCAATCGCGGTTGGCCATGAATGTTATTTGGATTCATCATGGGCTGAGATTGGGATGGAGGGAGTGCCCTTCGCATAGCCACCTGCGGAGGCGCACCGGGCTGCCTGAAATACTGTTGGGAAGTATTATTAGGTCCGTTTGTAAATGCCTGCCCGTGCACCTTGAGTTTGTGCTCGTGCAAGGCTTCCATCGTCGTGAATTGGCCGGGGCAGTGCGGACAAGGAAGGCCTTTGTTTTGATGCGCAACTTGGGGGCGTATTGTAAAGTGATGTGTGCCAGGGATGCTGACAGCACGTCTTTGAGCGGAATTGTCATGGTGTGTCTGGATTTGTTCTTGGGATACTACACCCCCACCAGTGGCTCTCATTTGAGCATTGTGCATCTGAACATCGTCATCAGTGAGATCAATTGTCGGTGGTCGGTCGGGGCGTTCGGCGTTTGGATTCACGGCAATGCCAACTCCCCCTGGTCTGGCTGGGACTGGAGGTGCTCGCGGGACGGCAAAGTTGCCTTCTGGCTGTTGCTGAAGTGCTGAAGTCGCCGGAGGCGGCGCGGCTGCCACTGCCACTGGGGACGTGGCCATCCCCATTGGACTCACGGCAGACGGAGTTCTTTGGATTACGGACGTTGACGTTGTCGTCAAATTCCTGGGGCTGTTCCTAGGGCTGGAGTCTGAAATCGGGGAGAGCATAGGATTCGAGGGAGGGGATATCGGCACGGGGGATGCTGGTGTGAGGGTTATTCCACTGTTGGCAAGTCTGCCCACCGTCCCTGGACTCACAGTGGCAGGTGATGTAGTGCCGGAGGAGTGTCTGGACCCTGTGCTTCCGCCAGAATGTAGTCCAGGAGCTGCAACGTGGGCTGTTTGCGGTGCTGGTGCGCTTTCCTCTGTTTGGAGGACACTCAGCGTCACCCCATTGGGCAGCCTCAGTGGCAAGTTTTCAGACGTCGTTGTTGGTGCACGCACCTCGGAAATGCTGGTTTCACTTGGCAGCATACTTTCCAACCGGGATTGCTTTGGCCGACTCGCTGCTGCAACTCCAGATTCGAAGATTTCAATGGATGGTCGCTTCCCGTTGGCGTTTACAACGGCTGCAGCAGGTGCATCTGCGGCGGCTGCTGCCGCAGCAACTTGCAGAGCTCGTTGTTGTTGTTGTTGCGAAACAACAGCAAGTTGTTGTTGGCGGAGTTGTTGGAGTTGCTGCTGCTGCAGACCCTGCTGTTGACTCTGTTGCTGTTGCATATGTTGCCGTTGCAGTTGTTGCTGCTGCACAACCTGCTGGAGTTGTTGTTGAAGATGCTGTTGTTGGGATTGGGGTTGTGGACGTTGTTGTTGTTGTTGTTGTTGTTGCATTTGATTTTGATGATGATGAGCTTGTTGCTGTTGTTGGTGTTGCAGTTGTGCTTGTTGGAGTTGCCGCTGTTGTTCTATGATTTGATTTCTGATCTGAGCCTGTTGTCGTTTCAGCACCTCATGATCAGCGCGGATTTTCTCCAATTTCACGCCATCAGTTTCAACCTTGTGCAAAGCCACAAGTCGCCCGATCTGCTGCTCACAATTTTGATATCTTTGGTTTAGGTGGAGGAGTTGATGTGTGTCCCTTTGCGGGGGTACATAAGGCGGAGAGCGTTGTTGTGCTTGCTGGTGATTACTAATCAGTATACTCTGTTGGTTTTGCTGGTGCTGGTGCTGCTGATGTTGGTTTAGTGGGACTGGGGCTGGGACGCGGGTTAGAGGGGGTCTCTGAACCTGTGGAGGAGCCTGTCCCCGAACACCACCACCACCTGCTTGCATTTGAACACCTGGCATAGGCCGCAACTGGGGACGGGGAGGGGGTGCTTGATGGGATGGAGGTTGTCCCACAAGGGCTTGATGCAGGGTGGCTGGGTAGTTGTTTGTTCTGTATGGGACGCCCATTCTGTGGCTAGTACCCGGCGCCATGGAGGGAGGTGGTCTCATACCTGGTCTGACTTGATTTGCTGCGTAGTTGGCTTGTTGTGGCATTCCGTGATGCGGTCTTATATTTTGCATTCCACGACCTGTAATAGACAAACAGGATACATTTGAAACTTGTTTTTGAACTACTTTATTAGATGTCAATAATGACTAATGATTTTGTCGCCAATATTTTTGAAATGCTCAATTTACCTTGATACATTGGTCTATAATGAGGTCCTGGCCCGTACGTTATTGCACCTCTGACTTGTTGAACATAATTTGGAATAATAGCATTCTCGTTAAATCTCTGATCCTCTGTAGAATCTCTTCTCAAAAGGGAGGACAAGGTGTGGGGATGGTTATCATTTGAATTGCGCCTCATGACTGCCTGTTGTTGTGGCTGTGACTCAGGCGGCTCCTCTTCCTGCTCTTCTTCATCTTCAAAGATTGAGTGCCCCCTGCCGGAGTCGGCAGGGAAGGGACTTTCCGGCTCGAAAATAGTTGTACTTGAAGCAAACCGGACATGCTCCTTTCTGAAATGCTCGTCAAGCTCGTCCAAGTCCGTGAATATGATATGGCAAACTCGGCATTCTCCAGTGTCTACTACTTCTCTATCATTATTACTACTGCCACTAACTTCACCGTCACCTCCACCTGCTTTATCACCACTGTCTTCGACAACCTTTTCAACGCCAGTATTTTCAGTACTACTGCTTTTATCTGTATTGTCGTTGTTATTAGTATTACTACTACTTTCCATTCTACCATTGGCTGACTCTGCCTCACCCGGAACTACAATAACAAGCGAGCCTTCCTCGTCATCCCCAGCCGCATTGTCGGCCTCCAGCTCTGTATTGAGATTCTCATTGTGTGGCAGTATGGCGTCAACGGTAGCAGGAGTGGCAGTTCTACTAACGTTCTCAGCAGGAGCCTCAGCCGGCTCCCGTTTAGGAACTACGGTAGTGTCTCTATTCGTTTCGCTATTATTACTACTGTTTCTAACATCACCCTCGAATATTATTGTCGGGCTACTACTTCCCTCCCTATCACTGTCCCCACCACCACCTCTCCCTGGAGTTTTCCTCCCACCCGCCCTGCTGCTGCTGCTGCTGCTTTCCGTTGTGGGAGTAGGTTGTTTGTCTGCAGCGGCGGGGGTGGAAACGTCGCTTTCTTTATGATTGTCATTCTCGTCGGTCGGCGTGTCTCTCTCGGGCGTATGGGAGTCGGATGAGACCAAGTTGGGCAGTGGTGGTTGATGATCGGTGGCGGCCGAGATCACTGGAGTTGATATCGGATTATTTATTATGGAGTTTTTAGCCGAACCTGTTGACACTACTGGCGGACTCTCCTCGCTAGCCTGTAATAATATTATTCAAAAAACATTCAAATGAATTAAATCAATCACACCTTCCGATAAACGTACGTCTCTTGAATAAACAGTGGTTGTCGCCAGTTCAGTCAAATACTCACTGTTGGTATTAGATTACGTGTGATACGAGCAAATTCCTTTTTTTTATATGGACTAGTTATAGGGATTTGCTTTTTTCAGAGTGAAAATGTTTTTGCAATGGATTAAAATATTCATGGGTTAACATTCTATAATATGTATGTATGCAATCGGAAATGAGAAATACCTCGAGGTTTAATATATACATATATATATGATGGGTGAGTGTTTGGGAAAGAAAGAAATTGGAAAAATCAATAATTGCCTACGTTTAAATACCTAAATCCAGTATTAAGCAACACGAAGTATATTTCATACGTACCCTAAAAATGCCTAAATGCAATGAATGTCTAAATAATGTTTGGCCCAAAGGGGTATGGAATTAGTAGGATGATTATTATTATTATTATTATACCATCTTCATGCTAGTCTTTAGTCTTTGTTTTTCACGCAAAACACCAAGTAACCTTGATTGATAGCCGCACTCATTATCATATTATGCAATTATATGTCGAACACGTGTGCATCAATCAGCATAAAAGCAACCTCAAAAGTCGTTACTTGTTCCAACTTTTGGCTCCTCCACTCCTATTATAGCGGGGAGTGTAGTAGGTTTATGCAAAAGTTAATCAAGATAATAATTGTGGACACCTCTAATTTTCATATCAACACAGGAAATTAGTGAAATTTGAATATGATAATCGCTATCAAAAATGCTCATACATTATTCTCAATCCACTAATTCTTTTTAGCGCAGGGGACAAATGATATATTGTGGAATTTAATAGAGAATATATTTACATAGGGACTTTTGATTTGAAAAAAAATCCAGCATGATAAAGTATAGTAACCACATTACCATCTTGGCTAACGTTCGGACGACTGGATGCTCTACGAAATGCTTCACCAGATGGATGGTTAGCACACTCTGTCTGTCGGCCACCTTTGGCAACGAATAATCCATCTTGCCTCTGAACAAATCACTTTGCACAGAAAATCAAAAAGAATATTATTATGCTCTCCAATAATCTGAAAAACTGAGCGTTCGTTCCAGGAATGATCACTCACAGTCACAGAGTCAATTGAACAAAAAAGGAATGTTCTATCATTTTTATTCCTCCACGACGCTAGCAACAACAACAAAACAACAGTGTACTCTCTCCCCTGCAATTTCTAAACCTAAACTGGGAACTGGTTCGTCTACATCACTTAGGAAAACCACGTCTAATTTCCCAGATGCTTCCTGCTTTTTCCCATATTCTTGCGAATGCATATTGCTTCTTATCTCCAGAATCTTTTTTTAATTTTTTATTTTTCCAAAAGCAATAAAATAGCTGACGACTACTACCCTCCGTTTATCAATACTTTTTTCTCTCCATATTTCGCCATTTTATGGAGATATATTCCACTAATTAACCTCCTCTGTACCTACATGTTTACGTACATATCGTGTCAGTATATTTGCAGAAGAGGTATCATCATAATAATCGAACAACTACGCGTAGTACGTACCTATTCACATACTACAATATTATTGTATTTTAGGAAAAGCAAAAATTGATGCATAACCAGCCCATGAATTATTATTACAATGCTGGTGCTGGTGCTGGTGCTAGTAACACACCACACAATCATAGAATTTTTCTTCTTCCTCGTGCAATTAGCCTGTCATTTCTCTATGTAGTAATCAGATGTACACATAACAAATCCACCTAACCAATCGTGAATACGCATGTTTATTGCTATTACGTTTTAGGCGTAGCATATCAATTCCAAATGTACATGTGTATGGAATGGAGGGTTTTTATTATTAGTATATTCTACACACTAGGGAAAAAATCCAATCCAACCTTGCGCAACAAGTTTTTCGTGAGAGATTTTCAAGGTGTTCCAGTCAAACATTGTGTTACATAGTTCACTTCTCTATATATTGCTGCTGTTGCAATCATATCCCACATTATCGAAGAGTCTCTTCTCTGCTTAAAAGCCTTGATTGACTAACCATAGGCATGTAAAAGACGAAAATGAGAGAGAGAGAGAGAAAAAAAAATTAGCTCATGGATAAAACGCTAGTGCCAACTAGTGGTCTGACTTTGTGGTTATTCGATCCCCTCCGTTTCTCCATTCTGAATAAATGCTTCACTCCCAGAGAAACTACTAGAAGAGTACAAGTTTCTTTGGAAAAACTATTGTGTTTACTGCTGCTGCATATGTGTACAGACGGACCAGCAGCATGCATTGATATTATTATAATGTATGTATTAGAGGCGTGTCGTCTAAAAAAGCACAATAGTGCAATGCAACGTGTTTTTTTAAACTTGTCTAAACACACGTGTCGTGTAACCAATAGCTTAAGATGAAAGGCAAACTTGCAGCATATTTGCATTCCACCCAAAAACCGGTTTCTTTTTTCTGTCCCTACAACTTTTGAGCCTTGACCAACTTGAAGGGTACCACTCCTTTCATGATGCGATATTCCTTGAATTCCTGACCTTACTGGCAATGAACTGTGATTGGCCGGTGACTTTTATAGCAGAAGAAGAACAGGTTCTTTTTTCTCCGAACACAACTTTCCAAGAAAGAAACACGACAAAACTGGGGATTCACTGTACCATTTAGTCCGACGATGAAACGTTAAGTGTAAATGAACCCCCCGTCATGAAAAAAAATGTATATATATCGCTTACTTTGTACGAAGTCATTGGAAGATTTATTGTGTGTACCCTCCACTTTCATATATATGTCCTAAACCCCCCGTATATAGAATTTCTGCATAGGTATATATAATTTTTTTTAAAATTATGTTTACTCTGTATCAAACCAAGCAATAAAACAAATGATAACACAGTTCAAAGGTGTATCCGTCTGGTTTAAACACGACGGCGCGGCGGACAGGATGGATATTATATGAACGTGTTCATTCAACGGAACAAAACTAACAAAGGGGATTCATCAGACCACATAGTCCATAAGTATAGAGGATTATTTTTTTTTTCACAATCACTCACTGGAAGATAAGAAGGGTGATGTTGTTGCGTAATGTGCTAAATAGCCTATCACCACCTTGATAATATATCCACTAATCTACAGAGTACTTAATAATGCTTATCACGTCAAATCGTTCAATTACATGGAAGGATGAATATCCCTTTGCGAACTTTGCTTCCTGGCTTCTTGTTCTCAAGTGCACACATTTGCTCAAAACCCCCTTTACGCAATTTTTTTTTGTTTTCAAGAGCTTTATTATCTTATCATCTAATTCGTGGAGATTGATGGCTAACACTTGAGCGATTGTTCTCAAGTGCACACATTTGCTCAAAACCCCCTTTACGCAATTTTTTTTTGTTTTCAAGAGCTTTATTATCTTATCATCTAATTCGTGGAGATTGATGGCTAACACTCGAGCGAAAAGCAGATAAGAACGGGAGCACTGCTAAGCTCTGGACTGTCCAAATTTGTGGTGGTTTCAGACTGATACGGATGATGTACGAAATGCTGACGTGTAACAAAGTGTCGTCGTCGTGTTCAAATGGCAAAGGGTCATACACTACTCCTTCAAATGGCAAATGCCACCCTGCTGACGTATCAGTTTTTACGAAGATGTGTCCGCGACGTAGCCACATTTGTGTGGCGCTACCAGATAGACCGGACTATAAATGTAACCAATTTCTCGATAAATAAAAAACCACCAGGCCATCATTCAGCCACAATTTCCGTAGTTGTAAATATTCATATATTTCTCCGTATTTAATGAGTAACGAATTAGAAGTATTGGGACTGTCATGTCATTCTATGGTAAATATAAAAGGCTGTAATTATCCAATCGACACCTACGTAGAAAGAAAGGCTTTGGCTGATAATCAAGTTCATAGTTTGCTAAGGTAGGCATAAAACTGCATCGATTAATGATAACTCTGATGACACACTTTCATTATTATTTCCTCGTTACACAGCCCAGCCGGGCCACACTTGTCGACCATCATATAGAGCTAATCAAAATTATGGTAATTAAACGAAAAATTGTGTAAGCTTTTAGTTATTGGAGCTGTAAACGGTTTGTTGGAATTGGAAACCAAAACGAGGCATCAGAATCAGAAGTCGTTTGGCAAAATGTCTTAATTTGGGTCTAGGCCTAATAAACAACGCATGAAAAGTAATAATTGCCTGCCTATACTCATTTCCCTACTACTCGCGGACTTACAAAAAGAGTACACTTCCTTTTACACCTGCCATTACGCGATTTATTAGTGGGGTTTTCTGACTGGATTCCCCCAACCAACAACCATAATCATCAGGCGGAGAACATGTGAAAAGAACAACAATCTTAACCTACATATTTTCCGGCTAAATAATATCTAATAATTGTACTAAGATTATTACTTGGCTGGCACAAATAAAATTTTCTTAGAATTACACGATTAGTAGGTTTAGGTAGGTAGGTAGGTACTTAATCAATGTTGATAAGATGGAGTCAATGTCTACATTTTTTTTCATCATTTCTACTTCTTTTTTTTCTTACATTTATAGTATCAAGTTGGATATGATACTTGTTAAGAACAGGGTCCCAGCCGACCGTCTTACAATAGAAGAATGGCATATTTTTCCTTGGCTGATGATGAGGTTCCTCTACTGTTGTCGAATCATTCTTGTCACAGGTGCTGCTGATATTATTGTTACGACTAGCGCCACCGCGTTCACTACCAGCGTCAGCCTGACCTTGGGCTTTCCGACTGCTGATATTATTACTTGCGTAACTGGGTTCAGAGCTGATACTAGAGTTAGCTCGTCTTGGCAATGTCAACGACGGGGGGAAGGTGCACAAAGAAGTCATGATGGAACTATTGTGATGATCAGTAGTATGATTATTATTATGACGACCAGTATGCTCCGAAGGACTATGACTTACTGCATCACCACTCTCGCGACCTTGCCTTCCATTCTTTTTCACGGTCACTGTCTTAGAGCGAATAAAACTAGTACTACCGTTCCCATCATCGTGAGATTGCACTTCTCTCCCATACAAAACTCGCTTCTTTAGCATTGTTAACATGAGGGCGGAACACTGCTGCTCTGGGATAGGAAAGGTGTTAATAAGAATGGCACGTGCTGCTTAAGCTCTAGATTAAGACTTATTGTGGTGGTGGTGGTGGTGGGTATCCACTCTTTCACAAATGGATTTAGCTCACTAACACTCTTATTGTACTTGTAGTGTCTGTTGCATCCGGGCTTGCAGCGGAAACGACTCTTTTTAAAAACCGCTTTGGTGCCGGTTTTGATCACTTTGTTGAGCGTACTGTTTTCACCCCCTCCCAACAATATGGACGAACAGGTTGTCGGATGAACTGAGAAGCTGGACGACAATCTTGTTCTGAGGGTCATATCTGATGGTGTCCAAGGATATCAGTGGCACAACAAGAGATGACAAGCTTCCAAAGAATCACTTATCATGAGCACGTACGGAATACGAATACGGATACACGCTAAAAGGCCAGTGTGTGTGCTACGTGATTTTGGGGGCTGACTTTTGTCGAGTTTGAAGTTCAATGTAAACTGGGGAGGATTGTGCAAGGAGAAGAAGATTTTTTATTTTCTGCCTTCTCTCCTCTCGTCTCTTCTGTTTTACAGCTTTTTTGAGTCAGCAAGAGCAATAATACAATAAAACCTGTTCACTTATTATTACTTTGTTTATTGGTAGGGAGCAGGGTTGGAAATTTGTGCACTTGACTTCTCAAAGAAGATATTATTATTATATCATAGATGTACCAACACCAACCAAACAGAACTTCCCTTCAAAACACTGATGAAAGGGCGACACGACGACGGATGCTACAGGTCAAGAAAAAAGATTGTTGTGTGAGTGTTCATATGAATGAACAATGTATTTGGAGGTTTACACGCAGGAGAGTCACACTAGTGTGCAATGTGCATCGATACGAGTCAAAGTGCATGAAAACAATGCACAATCTCCTCTCTCAACCTTTGTCCACACAGCCCAGTGTATTGCACGCCGACACAACCAAGCACGATGTAAAAAAACATGTGCAAGCATACAGTTACAGTTACATGTCGTGCTCAGGACTTTTTATTATTAGTTATATAGTTACACACGGATACGTTGCGAGATTAGTGTAGGCAACCACTCGTCCACTACAAATTACACATTTTTCTCACATCACCGCACACTCTTACAGTCAGCGACCAAGTGTTGTCAAAAGCCAAATGGGAACTAACCCACCTCGACCACTTGGGAGCATGGTTTGGTGTATCTTATTGATGATGGATGACGCTTACAGTCAGCCAGTTATATATATCTTAATAGGTTGTTATATAGCCAGTTCAGTCATCACTAAACACACTAGACTACTACTGTGTGCATAGGCGGTAGACATACAAGACTCTCCACATTCACATTTTGCTTTTTACAATACTACAAGATAGTCTTGTGATGGGTTATGCATAATATGTGCATACATATTGAGACTACATATTATAATAATAATATAATATACATATCTATCTAGACTCCCAATCTATACCTCCAAGAAGAAGTCAGACATATACGATTGAATATGATATTCAGAATAATATCCTCAATAAAGAAACCAGACATGAGTGAACTTATTCTCTCTCACATTTATGTTGTTCATCATAACTATCTTGATCTGACCATAATTGTTGGGCTGATCATTAAGTTTTACAAATAATGATATCTTAGCGTATGGCTATAAATTTTATAGGTGTATTACATGTACATAGTCTATCTATACATTATTGCTAGAAAAATTGATAAATTATTTTCCCCCATCTAATAGTTGAAAATATTCTTGAAGATTCCATCTCCCATGGAAAACACTCCGACATCCATCCCCAACATTATGCTATGCTATACATATAGTGAGAATCTGAATTCTGAATAAATTTGCGTGCCGTAGTAGTGCTCCTATCACTTTTAGATAAACACTCTCCGTGTCTGAATCTGAATATGAAATTGATGTGCTGGGAACAGTTCGGACGTCAGCAGACTTAGAAGAATGTGACTGGTTTTTGGAAGTGGTTGTGTTATGTCACACAGCAACAGGTAGGTATACATCACAACCGGTTCTCACTTTAGTTCAACAAGGCCCTCCACTCCACCAGTGATGAAATAAGTAATTTTTACTTATTTTCCTCAGTCAGTTCCACAGCCCTTGTGAATATTTTCAGAAATGTTTCCCTACCGTAATAATTGATTCACAATTTATATTGCCTAACACAACCTAAAATCTCATCGACAAACTCCCCAAGCGTTTCACACACACGTGGGTTTCTGATACGCAATGTCCAGAGGCAGAGCTATGAAGCACGTGAAGTTACTTCCTCTCCTTCTTCGCCTCCTTCCAACTCCAACCGTCTTCATTTGATGGTAAACAAGGAAAAAGTGAAACTAAAAGATGAAATCTGCTAGAGCTTTATACCACGATAATGGGATGGGAGGTAGTCTTCTTCCAAACTTATTGCTTCATAGATTTCTACCACATCACATCATTCTCATATTCCCATTCCTTGATTGCAATAATAATATATATTCTCAATGAGAAAGTGTTTTATGGCTAAAATACAAAGAGCGTATGAATAGTTAGTTTGCAATAGGACTAAATAAATATCCTTGAATTTAAGCACTTTGGGATATGCATGATAACTTGGAAACTGCAAATACTCCTCTTGTGATTGATGGTGATTTAAATACTATTCCATCATTCATAAACCAAACCACCACATCACTCGTTTAAAATCTCAATCTTGTCAGAGTGGCATATACGCATAAAATAATTTTGCCCTGCTTTTTCGCCAAAAGGATTTCACCCAATGAGGCTGAAATGAAGTGTAAAAAGACATAAAGTTCTGGAGATGTACGGTTTTTACAACACTACTCCCACCTATTTCCATATTTATTAAATTCGCCGACTAACAGCTTCAAAATTTCGTTTTTACGAGTGGAGTGTGGTGCAAGTGTAGCTTTTATGTCTTTTTTTGAAGCTTGGCGTCAAATAAAGAGATGCAGTGGACTGATTCTTCGGATGTCACAATCACAATGAAACTGGGGAAAGGGGAGTTGACCGTACAGCACAAACTTTTACATTTTAAACCATCAACAACAATTCATCACAAACCCATCCCATCCCAGATTGCATAATGTACGTACTTGTATATATTGACAATTGACAAATCAGTGCTATTAACATCGGATCGTTGCTGCTTAAAAAGTCTGCTTAAAGTACATCCCTCACTGATTGTGAGATTTCACAATTGGTATTGGTGTAATATGGTAAAGATAACATGCTTGCAATTGGAAAAACAAAACCTATCACCTTCTGTACGATCGAGCGATAAAAACTAGCATACTACATTCCCTTTCTGGTTCATCGGAAAAGTCGTTAAAAACCTCAAAAGTGGAAAGCACTTGGTTCCATACCATCGGAGCAAGAGCATGTCGGGTTTGTCAGTGTAAATGGAATGCAAATAGGTAAATCGACATCATTTCGAATGCTATAAAATAAATAATACTCCCTCCGTCTTAAGGTCCGTTCTGGTTTACGATCGTAAAAATTGAGCACACAAGAAGAACCAAATACCAAAATGGAAACCGTTTTGCTAGGCACATAACAATATTGATACTTAATAAGCTCAAAGTGACGTAAACCCAGGACGTATCCTCTTGCCAGGAAAAAGCCCAAAGGGAGACTATTGTATTCTGTCTGTCATGCTGATTGTCGACTGAATATTGCATTTATAAAATAAGCTGACGGGGCACATGGACTTTGGATATTTGTCGAAACGTCAAAAGTTTATAACGACTAGGCTAAACAAACCTAGAATGAAAGCGGTGGCGCAAGGGTAAATCTAAACCAAGGAGAAAATGCAAAACCAATCGAGAATCGAGAAATAAATAATTAATGACATTAGAATAATCAATGTATATCTGGAAAAGGTCTAGCTTATATTCGCTTTCATTTTTACCACATTATAGTGGGAAAATCATTATTTAGCATTGAGACGAAACATGTCAAGAACACACGGAAGAGTTTGAAAACACTATAAAAGAGAGTGAAATCAAGTAATGCAACTAGTACAAGAAATTCGTGAAAGAAATACTCGAGAAATCTTACTTAAAACAGTGTAATTCACTGTCACAAAAATGGTAAGAATTTCTGGTATCAAATGTTATATCATGTGTATGTTTTTCATGACGTTTCATTCAATATCCGCAATGCGTAACAAACGCCCGATATTATGCTATATTCAACAGGAGATTTTCTGGAAAATAATATTGTATATTAAGCAGATGATGAGCCAATAAAACTACACATGACTGTTCTTTTATTATCATCCTTTATCAGGACAAACTTGGCCAGACTACGTGATGTTTTGCATCTACAAAAAAACCAATACAAAGCATCTGCGTAAGTAACAGGCAATCTGCGAAAGCAAGAGTAATTTCTCGAGAAGTGTTATGACATAAAGTTAGCATTTTTATTTGATCATTGTGCACCAATATTAATTCGTCGTGTAGGCATTTATGCAGCTGCAGTATAATGTGTTGTCTGTGAAGTGAATGCTGAATGCTATCTGTGAACAACTTGGGAGAATTAAAAAGTAGAAGCCGTGCTGCGTACATAAAACTCTACTTTTCATAATCCTATACTTCCTTCATGAGGGTCATCTAGTCATCTTTGATAGAAACGCTGGAGAAAACTAAAACATGCTCTTTGCATACCCAAAACATTATTTTCACAATTATGGAAATGAATGATTTATGTGAAATTGTGGGAGGAGATAACACCGATATTGTCTCCGTCCGTACATGGATTAGCTCACAGCTGCGTACATATTGCGTGGGGGAACATGTGGGTGCAGACTCATGCGTTATGCGTAGTAGTAACTGTGTGTACTACGGTTTACGAGAAGAGGTCTGTAGGTATGAGTTTTGGTAAAATATCGTGAGAAAATATTCCCCCATGAAGGGTCGAACTAGGGGAATGGCTAATTTTCTCAGAATACGACGTTTCTTGTTTCCAAAAAGAACACCGGGTCAGGTTGCTGTGTTCATAAAATGTTTTGGTTAGCACGAATATACCTACCTAACCTAATCCAAAGATCTACGCACAGACATTCTAAGCCCTACATAACAATAAATTACGAGATCCTTTATTAATCCCGAGAGAAAAACAAAAACTCCAAGAAGACTACGACAACAGAGTCTTTGAGCAATAAAACTAACTAATGCATATGACCTTTGAGTTGCGGGTTACGTTACTATACACGAATGAATCTTTCTAATGTAGGACTGCGGACGATATTCAAAGAGTTTGCCTACCTGCGCGGTTTGCTTATTCGCTTCCGACAACATGACGTTAGACCTTTCGGCTAAATCAAACAAAAATGACTAACCAAAAACACGCAGTAAAAATTTGTACAAACACACAATGGGTTGCTCAAATAGTCAATCATGTGCGAAATCACGGATTGAGCAAACAAATTCCAGTGGGGAATAATAATAAAGATAAAGAAGATATTTGCGAAGCGTATACTGATACTGAACGCTGAAAGACGAACTGTTGGGTCATGTTAGCCATGTACTTACTACTTACTTATATATACACGCAGGCTGGAAATAAACAAAAAATTAACGTTCAACGACATTATAGCAAATATGCACAAAAACTCCATATCTCACCACCACGTGACACCCCCATGGATTGCGTTAGTAATGAGCAAAAGGATGATACGTACCTTGTGGACTGAAATGCAATGAAAGTGGATTCAGGTATCAGGTGTGGTATGCACCTTTTGGGTGGGATCTAAAAGCAAAATTTTCTCCTGTTGAAATTGAAATTGCGTATTATTGTCAACAAGATCTTGTTGTTTTGCAACAGAGGATATTATATTGGCTCTGTAGTAGCGGAAGCGGATGTGACAAATTACACAAATCATATAACTAACTCCCTGACCACGCCCTCTCGTATCCGTTGTCGCGGATTTTACAATCTGTCAAACATCTGATATTGAAATCATAATGACTTTAACACCTGCACACTCTACGTAGGTATATGTAATATTACCTGCTCATCAACACTTATTGGCATGTGTGCTATTAAAATCCTAATCCTCTCGTAGCGGAGATACGTGAGTCTTCTGGATGCTATTCAGTTGACGTTGTTCGAGCATGGAAATCCTCGAGATTTTGTAGCTGATAAGCTATCAAAGATAAATAGGTACTAAAAGATAAGCACACTAATCATATAGCAAACAAGAGTATATTACTACACTACGCAAATGACCTTGAAAATCTAATCTGTATGTTCAGGATATTCCGAGTTCAACAGCAGATTTGCAGGAGGATTAGAAAAGGCAATTACGATTGAAGGTCATTAGTATTAATATTAATAAATCAGGTAAAATTTTCCTGCAAAGCTAAGAATTTCATTGTTTAAAGCATGACTCCATGAAGGAGGTGAGACAAGACAAGATCATACATCAAGCGGAACTCCAGCAGACGCAGACGGTTCTTCTTGTTATCTTTCCTCTAAATGTTATGGCCATAATCTTTTTTTATACTTTTGCAGAAACTGGAACGTAATATTGTCCAGGTCAACCGCCTTACACATACCTAGTATAAAGAAAATCCAATAAAGTATGAAGTATTCAAGCTTTTATGTTTGTTATGAGAATTAGGATTGGTTTATACACTTCAATTTCAATTTGATCTAGGACGTTTTAAATGTCGGGAAATGCCATATAAAATGCTTCATCTACAATGCTTTGGCACGTATTTTATTTTTGTTGGACATATTTTCTGTATCTTTGAAGTGCTGAGAAAACAAGCATCTGATAATGCGCATGATGACATTACACGTGGATGGATTTATCATCAGGAAATACCCGTCGTCAGAGACCCTATCTAGTTATAATTGCAACGCTTAAAAGCATTTACGTTGGAAGTCAGATCATTTTGGATACGGTGAGTTATGTTGAAGACTGAAGAGAGTAATATTTGAATCAGGTACACACATTCTAATGCTCCACTCCATGAAGGAAAATCAGGCATATAGCAAGATCTTTGAATTTAAAAATGAAGTTATTCGACTGTTGCATCATATCATATCATACAAACAAAGGTTCATTTGAAATGAGTTGCGCCTTAAATTATTCTAGATTACGAGTTGTGTCTTTTCTCGAAGAAATGACCTACAAATATTGAAAGTTCTCATATAGGGTTATAAACAGCAAAAGATGGCGATATTATCTGCATACTGAGTACATACCCCGTGCCACGTACCATCACCACCTAAACCAGAAACCAGAACACAAATAAATTGCCTTCCTACTGCTAAAAACTCTATTCATACTCCTGTGAATCATATGCCGTTGTTGTGATACTTGTGATAGGGAAGCAAATGTAAATATCCGTTAAAAAGATTTTATATGACCTTGAGAACACATGAACACATCAGAGCGAGAGAGAAAACATTATGTAGAATTTTTATATTGATTAATCACAATGCGAAATAAAGACTAGCTTCATGGTCGCTCGACGGAAACTAGGTGCAAATTACACGTGGGTCTTAATTAAAGTCTTGGCGGCATGCATCCAATGCGTTGGTCATTGTAAATAATAATTAAAGTGAGAAAATGATAAGACTCTTGATGAGAAAGTTCATGGCATCCACTATTTCGCAAATGAAAAATAAGTTTGTTGGATATAGTTCCCACTCTCCATTAGTTGCATGTAGATACGTATACGTTCGTACTATTTATCCATGTAGGCTACCTACCCTTCAGTGGTTGTAATATATCCGGAGAAGTAAATGAACAATAATTGGAATACCTAAATCACATAAATTGAGTTCAAAATTGTAGCCCTGATAGCAATGCCGTACTTGTCAGCAGCATTGCAAAAATGATATTTTCTGACTATATTGTTGAATTAACTATCCAGCCAACTCTCCAGTTTGCAGTCTCCTCATTAAATCTGTTTAATATTTGGTTTTTGGTTTTAAAGGTTATTGTCTCATTGCCGCATATGAACATCCCGGGTGCAAGGGATTAACGAAGTAGTTAGAATAAATGGGAAAATACTTGTGCGCTTTACATTTATGAAATACTTATATGTGGGCTCAAGGTGGTATCCAAGTATTTCAATATGCAATTTTGAAGTATTTAATATATAGTGCATTTCTGTATGTTGGGCTATTTTTGTGTAAGTCATTCATAATGAAAACTATTCAAGATTGTATACTTACACTAGAAGCTAGCATAAATAAAATGGGCGGAATATTAAATATCAAATCGAGGCAAATCAAATAAAAGATTCGAGATAGACAGTCTCATTCATTTCAGTGGCTAAGTACTTATTTATTTATTTTATATTGATTGACTCCGTTATTTTTATAAACTACAGAAAGCGGTTATTGTCTGCCATCATGATTTTGATGATTTTCTAATTCTGTGGCAGACCCAAACCAGTTTAAGAAACCAAAATTATTGGCTGACCTGACATTAATTATTCAACTTGCAAGGTTAAAAGAGTATTAAAAAAGCACGTAAAATTTCTATATATATCATGATATTGCTAAACCCTCGAGGCAAAACCGAAGCAAAGAGTAGTTTTACCAATGTAAAAAGCATACTTCGGCAAAATCACCGATTGATTAGGGAAAGTTCACAACTCTGGATGGGAGCGAGCGAATAATTTGACGCACATGAACTCTTTAAAAGAAAGAAAGCAGCTATATGCATTGCGTACTCGCTGACCCTTCATAGCATTAGATGATGTACGAAAACTGGTTTTAAATCTTAAATCAAAAAGTTAAAGGTTAAAAACCTTACATGCCCAAGGATGACCAATTCTTATCAGCCTAAATACGCAGTAACAGTAACGAAACTGCCCGCTGCCCTTTTCTTATAATATTTCAATTTTAATTGATACACACATCCCGCGTAATATACTCATTCACAATCAGTGCAAGCCGAAGCCCTTAATCTCGTTTGAGATATGAGTGGGGCTGAACAACTGTACCTACCAGACTACTTTTCGATTAAACCGACACAAACGGATTTAAGTTGAGTAGCTGAATGAAAAATCTGAAAAGATTTTATTGATTTATGGAATGTATTACAAGCCTCGGATTGATATTTAAAAACTAGAATTAATCTAGCGTTTAAAACTAACTGTAGTGTCGAAGTTTCCATTTGCAATTACTATACACGTTTCGATACGCGTATGCACTTCCATGTGCCATATAAAAATATATAAAGTACCATTCTTTGGATTTTAAACATGCAAATTGGACGCTCGATGTGCTCATCTTTGATCCATGGCGAAACCAGAATTTAAAAAATGTCGGCAATATTTTAATTAAGAGATGCTGGCGCACAAATCGAAAGAGTTGCTGCCTTCCGGAATCATTACAACAGCGTTTCCAATTTTTCATAGCGTTTGGGCACTATAGTAGTAAATCAGGCTCTCTGCTAGTCTTTTATATTTCTAGGTATTATGGTATAATATATAGCCATGAATTCATGCAGAAAAAATCTCTACTAATTGTAATATATGCGTAGGTTGTTTCTTCTAAATCTCACACTCAAAATTAATTTTGTAAAGTCTCCATATAGCTGGACATTTAGTCGAATGAGGATTGCATAAAAGTATACTTGTAAGCAATCTCATCATTTATATCTACCTGTGGCGCTAGATTCACAATCTGACAACCTCCATACAGGTTTTTTATAAATGGAAACGAGATTCATTAAATGGAGTGCATTTTCCTCCATCTCAAGGTTGTTTCAAAGTCAAACTTGCGATGAGGATGTTGATTTATATATCACCAGAAAAAAATGCGCCTTGTAATTTTCCTCTTCCAGGACTCCACTACTCATAATAGTCATAATTGCAATCGTGTATGCCGGTGCAACCACCTTCGCAATGAGAAAATATTTGAAGATTTTCAAATGGGATTTTCTAAAAATTGATAAATAAATAAATATGAACTCAAGAAATCTGGCACCCGCTTTTTAAAAAATGAAATGCAATCAGTATTTCACTGATAATTCCCAAGGGTTAAGTTTCGTGTTGTGTGAAACAAAACTCGACCAACTGCAATAGATGACTTCGAAAGAACAAATATCACCAGAAGGACTTTCTCACGGAAAACTGCATATTAGTTTTTCTCATATTCTTGGATAAATATATCCTACATCCAATCTTACCTTCAGAATGTTAGGCAAGGTTAGGTTTCCACTTGTAGGTACTTGTTTGAGCATGCAGGACAGGTTATAAAAATATTCATTTGTCATAAAAAATAAAACCAGTTATGGTGATAAAGCAAGTTTTAGGAGCATCCTTTCTTCCCTTAAATCTGCTCATCAATGGGATATTATATATGTACCTGATTTATGTGTAAGAAAATCTCTATCATTCAACACATCTCTACATTCCTCTAATTTTCAAATGGCACTACTCTTTGCATATACATACAAACCAATTAAACCTACCCTATCTTTACCACACTACACACTTGACCTTGGTTAAATTTTAATTGTGGTGTTTTGCAGTCACGTGCAGAATTCACGTGACGTATGATTTACTGACACGTAGCACCTTCCATTGTGGATTTTATTTTCATTAAAATGTGGTTTTCTAACCAAACATTTATGAAACTAGTTGGCCTTCAATAGTACCTTAGCTTCGTTTGTCTCCACTCTCCAGCCCATTTGAAAGGATGAACGTCAATAAATAACAGAAAGACAAAGCGGAGTCCCTTTAATGATTTCATTGTCTGGAAAAGGTTTAGCCCAAGTTTTTGTGGTGGACAAGCTTGCATATTACTTAAAGTTTCTCCATTTATGAAAGCTCAAGTCTAGTCTAGACTCTTAATTTGCTTTCTTATACGACGACATTTATTGGCTGCACTTGTAACGGGAACGGACAGACAAAAATGGAAGGGCGGTGTGTTATGCAATGCATAAGTGTCAAGGATAACTGGAATTGCGACATGCAAATGCGATTGTGTTAACAAGAATTCTTAATTCCACTTCATGCAAGTAGATCGCGTTAACGCTTACACGTTGGATTATTATGTAATATGTAATCAAGTAAATAAGAAGTCGCAATCATAGGTAGGATATACGTAACTCATGTCAAAATTAAATTATTGACCATTTTTCATTTCACGAATGTCCTGTCCGCTTTCGCTCCTTGCATAACCACAGGATGCAGTTCAGGTACTATAAATGGGTATTGCAGAGGTATTTTATGGGGTGCGTTGAATTTAGACTGTTACATCACTTAACTACCTATCCTAACATGATGTATTGTACCTTTCTATAAAGACAAATTGGCGTTGAGACAGCAAAGTCGTCGTGCTCTGTGGAGCCCCTGTGAGACTACTGGCAGCGATTGTTGGCGTATTTCCAAAGCATATTTACATGTTTTTTTCTGTGCAGTTACCTTGTCTTCGTAAAAGTCCTGAGCATTAATGAAAAACTATATGATTATTGAATAAATAGTTGCGATTAGACTTTATGGGCTTTTAATCAGAAAAATCTAGTTTCAACAGTCAGATTGATTGATGCATTAACAAGTTTTCTTGAATATTTCCATACGAGATATAATAATAAATGTAAAACCTTTTAGAATGCATCTCCAAGACAGGTTTTTGAAAACGATTGGACCTGTCACGTTTTGATTCAATAAAAGTCAGTATATACTGAAAATATGTACAAAAACAAACTGCCTACTTTGCTTAATAAAAGACGTACAAGAATCTCGGGATCAAGAATTCTTTAGTTGACTCACCTCTAGCTCTGTAGTAGTATGCTTCTGAAGGTTGGTTATGATCGCTGTGACGTGAAAGTAATGACCGCTGGAAAACTCTCACCTCACCACAAAAATATCTGCTGCAGCTATCGCATTTATTGCTCTAAACTTCTGCAGCCAATTATGTGACGATGCTTTTTTGCTTTTTTATATCACGTTGTTGACAAGAACCTGACTAGATGCGTAATTTAGCTCGGATATTTCAATGGAATTTATATATAAAAGCTCAAAATTTGCATCAGACTCAACAGTGAATAAATGACTTGACGTTACATACACATAACTATTTTCAAATATAAAAAAATGCCACTTACGTTTCTACTCGTCGATGGCTGACTGTTTTGAGGATTTTGTCGCAAAGGTTTGGTCATTTTGATGGCTCGCATGAACCTTGGCATAAATCCCATTCGAGAAGTGGCGGCACCTGCCTCTTCCTCTCCCCTTTCACCAGGCACAGCAGCTCTCTGCTCGCTTATTTGTGCTTGTGCCCGTTTCTGAACCCTCGACTGCTCCAACGCCGCCTCTAAAGCTTCATTATACTCCTCATCCTGTGGGTGATCTATATCATGCGGCAGAATTGCTTCTTCAACGTGATGAACACCTGAAGACGACGTTCTCCCGACATTCCTCAATGTTTCCCTAGGGCCTTCGCCACTACTGTCGTTGTTGTCAGAGCCTTCGGTTGACTTCCGCTTTACACGGTAGCCGTCTGCACCTTCACTCCTACAAAATGTCAGCTTTAGCCCACTCTCATCACTTCTCACCGAGACTGTTGAGGATGTGGATGCTGTCGACCTTGTGTCACTGGCAGGTCTTTTCGTCTTTGGAGTGTGTATCCACTCCCCGTTCACACCTTGCCGCACGTGATATGTAACAACGTCATCATGCACCTTAATTTCCTTTATGCGGACCACACATTTCGTGTGATTACAGTGTCTGAAGATTAGATGGTTTCCCCAATGGTAAAAGTCGGTGAAAGTTCGCATGCACTGGACACACTTCATCTCCTTGGGGGGATAGTCATTCTCGTTGAACATGTCATCATGATGAGCTCGTAGGGTATCACTCGGAGCTCCACACATTGCCTCATGGTTAGCCACAATGTTCCACAAATCTAGCAACGGAGGCGGCACCGGCGAGTGTGGTTCCGGGATTGAGACTCGCGAGGATGCCATTTTGTTTTTCCCGGAAGAGCCCGTGCTTTTGTAAGAGTCGACGGAGGAGTTTCTACTAAATTTTAATTTAGCTGTACTGTTTCGGCTTTGGTCAGCGTTCTTCCTGTTACCCTCATGGGTAACCATGATATTGTTCATAGGTTCTAACACTGGGGGAAGTGCATGGGGCTCGTTGTTCTCCTCCGCCTCAATAAGAGTCTCCTCAGGCAATATCACTAGCGCCGAACACGCTTTCCACGGGTCACCAATTAGAAAGGCGTCACTAGACTTTTCCGACACATTATTGTTAGTTTCAATCGAACTACTTCGGGATCTAAGGTGTGCTGGGTTTTGAGCGTTTTCGAATCTGTCAAATAAGTCTTCATCACATTCGGACGGGACAGATGGGGAACTGGTTTGTGAGTGTGAGTCAATAACGTTAATAATGGTGCTGCTACTACCGCTACTACTAGTGTTACCAGAAGTTAGTACAATTTCCGGCTGTCGTGGGGGCTGTGAAACTTGAGAAACTCTCTGAGCAGACACACCACCACCACTACTATTATTTGCATTACTGCCTCTTGATTTACTACGACTATTAGCGACGCACACGTGGCTGTCCAAGTCGATCGTAGTTTTGAAGCGGGAGAGGCACAACAGGCAAGAAAACTTGTGGTCTCCGGAGTGAGTTCCCATGTGATCTACGTGAGCTTTCGGGTTGACAAACTTTTCTCCGCACACATTACATTTCCAGGGGCCGATAAACGGGGCTGTGGACGATTCCAGAGGACTAGTTGCATTGGTACAGTCTTCAAAAACAAGAAGTACAACGGTAAAAAAATAACCTTTTTGCTTGGATGGAACTCACCACATGTGTGCATGACACCCTTCATACTGTGTGATTATATTGACAAAAAGTGGCACATATTCAGTGATGGCAAGAAATATAGAGAATGAAATTACTTTTGATTGATGCATTGGCTTGCTGGACCATTTTAATTAAGCGGAGAACGGAAACCCATGTGTCATTTTGGCTTCAACTGGAAAAGGAAAAAGAGAGTTGAGTTGCAAAAAACGAAAATGTTGCGCATGTCATATAATAAAGTAAAAAATAAATTCCGTTGTAACAAAGCGGGAGCGCGAGTGTGGAGATAGAATGGAGAGAATTAGAGAGTCAGTACGTGCTTGTATTCCGTTTTTTTTTTGTATTCCGCGTTATCCATTACCATAAATAACACATGCATTTAGGTTCCATACTAAAGTGTATAGTATTGATGCTGTATCACATAAAACAGATTATTATTGAATTATTGAGTGACACGTGCTCCAACAAAAAAAACCTGTGCATAACATTTGAAACTTGTTCTCAAATCTAGATAACTTATAAAAGCAATATGGCTACAAAAAATACTGAGAAAATAAGAAAGTTGGTAGCTTAATAATTCCGATGCAATATAGCAACAACATCGCTTGACATGCAATTAAACTTTCCCATTAATCATGCAGAGCGCCTATTCTTCACCAAGTTTGTGCGTTGTGCCCCACAAGAAGGTGAACGGTGGAGAAAGTTTATTATGTTTCACACTTGCATTGCATCCCATTATCTTTATGACCATCCCCCTATTACAATTATATTCCCCAGGGTGTTAGAACACTACCAAGTACATCAGTGTGCATTAAAATGATTATTTTATTGCAGGAGGGTTGGTTGGAATTGGATTGTCCACTTTTGGTTCCATCTCAAACTCACAAAAAATCGGATGCGAGTTGGAAGAAGAACAGATGCACGTAATGCGTGAGAAGTGGCACACTTGTTTTTATTAAAGCATTGCGTTGCGTTGCGTTGTCACACGTCCCCTCTCTTGCTTTCCCCGTGTTTTTTTTTCCTGGGATTGCCCACACCGAAAGAAGTTTGTATGTAAACATGCTTGTTGAATCCGATCCCTCGGCATTTTCAATATTGCACACACACACACGCTCTTCCTAGTAATAATAATTTAGGAGACCGGTTTGGATCTCAGCACGGGAAGATAGTCGAATCCAAGAGGGAATTTTTTTACAAGAGGAAGCGCGAGAGGAAATGTAATGGGCGCACACGCCACCATAATGCCTACCTTTCGACGTGTTATTGTGGGATCACGCTGAAAGAAATGACTGACAAGAATCTTGTCATATCGTGCAGCACCTATTCAGCAGCTGTATTAATGACTGTGATTACACGAATGGAAGAAGCATATACTGGTTTTTTTTGTACGTCAGACATCACTCAAGTACACACTCAAGTATATTGTAATGTAATACAGGAGCTGAAAAGGCTTTGGTTGGAGTTCATGGGAACACATCGCCTTCCGTCTCCGTCCTCAATCCCATGTGGTGTGTGTATCTGTGCCATAATTTCTGTGCTGCTCACTCAAATATATATATACATTCAAGTCTGCTTCATGCAGCTCATGTATAAATGAGTTTTTAATAATAAATCAAAATGGCAACAGTTTTTATCAATTCAGTACACAGTATTCGCAACGCAAGTATGTTGTTTTGCAGGCAGCAGCTTACAATAAAGACAGCAATATTTACGCAGCACCATCACCACCACCAAACAAGCAATGCAAACGTAAACCTTATAACCATTATACCTACATTATAGTTGGGACTGCGACCCCACACAACCCATTTTACAAAAGCAAAATATGGGTTAGCCTGGTGTTTACTAATGTAATATTTTGCTTTAATATATACTATGTGCATATGTAATGGTTTTAGAATAACAAAAATGTTTTTCAAACAAAATATCTATAGGTATATTATATGTAGGTAACTGGCCTTCCCACAGTTCCAGTCTAACCTTAATTAAACTAGTACACAGGTTTAGGTACCTAACTAAACCCAACACAAGCATCTTTTTTTTACTTTGTTTGCACTTTTTAATTGGCACTAATTAGACTAACAATATATTAACTTATCCGAAGGACTTTTATACGCCTCCGTGCAAATTTCAATTGGAAAACTTTCTGTATGAATATATCATTGAGATCACTAGAATGTCGATAGCGAAAATTGTGTAGGTGTTTTATATATATGTATACCAATTGATAAATTAATATCTCATTATTTCTCCTATATTTGATGTGCTATATCTTGATAAAATTATAACCCATGTATTATTTTGATATCTTTTTTCTCCGCGTTAATCGCTTGGTACCTGGAGTGGAGGTAGAGACCTTCTATAGTAATCAAGTATAATTCCCACTCGCACTAACATACAAAGAGTGTCTTTTCAAACTCCTTTGTAATCAGGGTACGTACACAACTATCCACTTCAAACTAACAAATCACTGCGTCTGAGTCTGGGATTGAAAAAGTAAACAAAAAATAATTGATTATTATGCTGGATATGTGTTCATGGATATTGAGATGCTAGCTTTGTACTACACGTCTAAACGTGTGGCGGGTAGAAATACCCATAAAAACTGTAACCATCAATCGAGTAAAACGATTTTATATCCACAGCTTCAATCCTAACTAGTAGTTATAGACATTCATTGCCGCAGTTTTTACAATCCAGACATCACTCTTATGTTAATCTAACAAAAAGCTCGCACCGAGTGTAAAAATTGGTAAAGTTTGCTTTAAATACCTACGCACCATACCATGTGTCATTGTCCTGTCTGGAAGGGATGCCTCCATTCACAAATTATTATTATTTATTAAACTTTACATTCCAGACACTTTTATGTAACACATAAGAGTCTACAACTTAAATTCTTCACTGTTGTTCCTCTTATCACACTTCCGCTCCATTCCCAGAGATAAACTTGCTTCTCTGGATTCCGGACTCACTGAACCAGAATTTTAATTCAGAGGGAGCGAATCATGGATAACAGACTCGCTTCAATCAACTTGTACAGAGGAGACGGGTATACGGGCGCTGCTGCTGCGCTGTATCAATCAATCATCCCAGATATTTGTATGATAATATATGACCTGCACTAAATCCTTGTCAATCTTTATTTTCGCACCTTGGCACAGACACACTGGTCCAATTAAATATAAAAAACCAGCTTATACACTGTATCATTCACACCCAACTTTCTTATCGCACCAGATCTACATTTTTTAAACCAAATCATTAAATAAACGTTACATGTGTGATGTGTGAACTGAACTGTGTTTGCAAGTTAAAGTGTGAAAAATGGAAAATATGTGTATTTGCGCGCACAAACAACAACTGTACCATGGACAATTTGTATTATGTAACGTAACACCTGCTCTTATCTGTGAGACAAAAAATTTGTTTACGACAGTCGCAAACGGAGCCGATAACTGGGATATATGAACCTTCACCAGAGGATTCTCGTATTTTCCAAATCCCACTCACTGCTTTCCCCTAATTCTCACTCAGACTCAAACTTCCAATTCCAACTCCACCCCGTGTATCAACATATAATATATATCACTCGAGCATTTTCCAGATCAAATTTGATAACCTTTTCCAATCTGAAGGAATTTTTTTTTTGGAATTTTCGAAAGAAAGAAAATATAAACCGTTACCTTTAACAGTATTGAAGGATCAGTAAGATGATGATGAAGGTATGGGAAGGGATAGTTGGCTAGTGTTGTTGTTGTTGCAACATTTTTCATATTCGCGTTGATGAGTACTGTAGAAAAGCACTGCACACAGCACCAGCTCTACAACAATGTTCACATTAATTTACTTTTGGTATGAATGAATACAATGTACAAAACGATGTTATCCTGTACTCTCACAATTACATGAATATTAGGAAGTGTGTGGGTATTGCCTCTCTCATGTACAGAGTTTAACTGGCCCTGTAGAAACCTTTCAAAGTATTGTTTATACACACACGTATGATATGTGTCGTACATGAAATTCAGGAGAGTGGTGAGCTTTACGCAAAGTTGGCTGTTGGGTGAGTTCCTTCTCTCTCTTGCTCGTCGAACAACATCATCAGACAACATGAGTTCAATTTTGTTTTGTGCCAGGAGCAGCAGCCTTACTTATGAGCGCCTACTAGTAATGTATATATTACTTGATTCGGCTCATGGCTCACAGCAACAGCTCAGCCCTCATATAGTGCTCACAGCTCGACGTGAAGTGAACGAACATTGGAACATTGGAAGTAGCCTGAGTGAGTTCAACTTTGCACAAGCACAATCATATTATGTCTAAAAGTTTATAGAGGATAGACACGGAGTGATAGAGAGAGAGAGAGAGACAGGTTTTCCTCTCTTTGGATAGCACTCCGTCTTTTTCATTCTCTTTTGCACTTTGCAAGAGCCCCTATATAGTAGTCTGAGGTTTTGCATGGCAGTGCTCTGAACTCACAATCACAGACTTGTGAAGGATGCAGACGTTTCTCTAGTCAGGATGGATGATATAATGATACAACGGCAACGGCTCTCTGTTGAACACCACCACGCAAGTTGCATCCAAGTTTCGAGTTTGAATTACGAAAAAAAATGAAGAAAAACTCTCGTTAAGGATGAATCAGCAGCAGCGTGTCTTCTTGTTCTAAACTAAAGTACATGCAATGCACTTTTGTAACAGATGGGAAACACTTGTAAAGCATTTTAAGGGCATACAATGAAAAAATTCAAAACGCTGTATATATTCTATTCTGATTGTTGATATATAATACTGATGTTCCCAAAGTTGTTCAAGTTGGAGCGTAGTATATACTTGGATGGAAAGCTAGGCAAACAGCGTGAGAATTTTATCTACCTAAATATTTGTACCCCATTTCATCATTACGCATATTACAATCACAATCGTCATGTACCTGTAAGAAGACTAGTTTCACCTTGCTCTGTCCCTGCCTGCCTACCCCACAAGCCTAACGATTATTACAACTAATGTTTAAAACTTATTGGACTCGTGGAAAATGAAAATGTAAATGAAAAAAAGTCAAAGAACAAGTAAAATATGATTTTCTTTGTTCGCATAATACAAGTGTACGTATAGCATGGGAAAGATTGAGGAAATGGAAATCAGTTTATTTGCTAGTGTAATTTGTACAAAAGACTAAATGCTAGTGAGGTAGGGCTGTAATATATGGTTTGTGGTTATGTTATTATTGGCTTGGATTTAAAGGTTACTTCGGGTACGCTGCTGATATATACGTATTATATGCTTTCATGCTTTCTGAATTAGGTATTACGCTCATATATTATTTATTCATGCAGGTCCTGAAGTTATTGACCAACTACCGTAATGTACTTGAGAGAGTAAAAATTTTCCCTATTAAATTGTAATTTTCAAGCGTAATCCCAGACAGACCCAAACCTAAAAATTGTATTTGCCGTTTGTATTCCGTTTAAGCCATAGCCAAAAACAGTGGAAAGGCGGAGGTATACAACTTTTACAAAGGCACTTTTCTTTTGAGCTATGACGAGCAAAGGGAAAACCTGACTGAGGAATGTGAGCATCGCTCGAAGAGAAATGATAGGGAATAGAGACATGTCCTTGTTGCTTTGCTGATGCTGTACCTGCTTGCTGTTCAACATTACTTTGCTTTCTTGGCTCTCAAACACGTTCAGGAAACACAAAACTTATATAAAGCCGAGTTGTACATGGATGACACTTTTATTTCTATTGGAATCAACTGCGACCGTAACCGTTTGCTCACCGGCAAATGAACAACATAGTAGTAGTAGCTCAGCTTAGGTCGTTCATTCCATTAAATTACTATATGGATTTGGTGCTTACTTTTACTATCTCGTTGATCGCATACATTGAGTGAGTAGGGATGTTGTCCGTTGTCTATTTGTCACTTTGGTGTGACAGATGAAAAACCCACGAAAGTCTCCAATAGACGGAACGCTTTTAGGGATTCCAGTCTAGCAACCTTCTTTTGGAAGATAGATTGTAATAATAATCCAACAGGCCAACGTGCGCGTCATGCTGTGTAGCCGAGCGCCTCCCGCAGAGACAGAGAAAAAAACCCGAGCATCGCATCTCAAAATGTTTCCTTTTCCAAAGTCTTTTAGGTTCAACTACCTTTTTCCTTGAGAGATGTGCCAGCGGGCGACCGAAAGTCCTCGCCCCACAAGGACTAGCAATGTGAAAATGTGAAAAAGGGTCTATATTGTACAAAATCCCAAGGACAACCTCGCGTTGTCGTTAGTTATATATATTATATAGATCTTTTTTGGAATACCACTTGGCAAGATTTTCCACAGATTTTATTGCTTTACTTTGAACATAAGGATTGCCGTTGGTTTGGAAGGGCAAAGGAAGGTTAGCCTGACCTTGAAGTTGATTTCTCCCATGCTCACTCGCGTAAAAATTATGGGCTGGTTGTGCGCATTAAAGGAGAAGAATTACTTAGGTACATGTTAAACTATTTTGAGCTAGAGGCCAATGAATGCGACATACATGAGTGGATTAGAGTGGATAAGGGATTACTCAAGCGATAAGATGCGATTATGGAGTGAAGCTGAGATACATCTATAGCTAAACTCTCTTCCCAGTGTGAGGTGAAACGATATATTAAACAGGAAATCTAGTCGTAATCGCACAAGCGATACGATACAGCGAAGGAAAGCTGTACTGCGACTTGGCACGAAAATGTGCCTCGGGCAATGCGCAACACTGCGGCAACAATATACCTACCTATCCCTGCTGCCAGAAATGAGATTTAGATTTATGTAGCTATTCTGCGTTCAAATGAACAGTACGTAAAAGTGTGTTGATCACTCCTGCTATAGCTGCATTCGCTAATTATTTTCGTATTATTACTATTTTTTTGTATTTTCGCAGATTATATACAGTTAGTCAAACTTTGTGCTTTATATGCTTAAACACACACACACACTTCCATTTTACTTTCATAAATATTTCATGACGAGATAGATGGAACGCGCGTGGACGTAATTCTGTGAAATTTTTATGTGATTGAGAAATGTACTTAGGCTGATGAGACTGTGAAAATATGGCATATGAGGGGGAGAAACTACGCATTTTGATAATCCACGTATGCTTAGTTAATAACTTACAAAGGGATTACCGTGTAGTAAGGTGATATATATGTAATGTGGAGTGGATAAACCATAAAACCCCTGACCGAGACACGCCCTTTTTGGGATTTTAGAAGCCATCATGATGTGACGTGTACAAACTTCAAATCCTTCCGTATAGCTCAATCCTATCCTACAACCGATGGAATTTCCCGGCCTAAAATATTCGTAAACTGTAGATAAAAGGTACAGTAATTTAAAATTGCTTCCTATAAACGTTAAATATTCATCAGCACTCGTTATATATATAGCCACTTTTGCCCTCATGAAATGTAACGAATTCACCAAAGCATAATATACGGACACACAAACCTTATGCATAATACAAACGAACTTTCATCCAATTTCTTCCTGGGTAAAAGGGTATCTCGCAAGCACGAATGCCCACACTAGACCTAGACCTTCCACATAATAATATTGTCCTGTACGCATATTGAAAAGTGAAAGCAATGAGAGAGAGAGAGGAATTAAACAATACACATATGAAAGGATTGAGCGTAATGATTAGTCCCATCATGAATAATGAATGAATGGGGGGAAAAGGTGAATGCACGATAGGACATGACATGTGTCTTCATATACCGCTTTGGTTGTCAAATGTGGGATTGGGATTGTGAGCAGATGGTAAAAAAAATGAAATGTGTATGTCTTCACTAGAGAATTCTACTCGTTTAGCACGTATATTTTTTTATGTATCAAATTCTGTCGCAACGGAATGACAGGTATTCTTTGCGTTCGCTTTACAAGGACATACATACCACTGAATAAGCGTATTGGCAAGTAGAGAGAGAGTGTTGCAACATCACTACGCTTCAGAAATTGGTCTGAATATGAGAAATTGCATGTTATTAGTTAATTTTACTCCCGTCATATCATTTTACTCTACTGCGCTGTTACTATAAAATATCATTTTTCTATTTAAAAAACCGTTTACCAACTGCCCAATTACTGCAATTACCTTTCACTGAAGGTTTTAACTAATTAATGAACTCGTTCCTTTTTGCATTTTCATTGCCACTTTATACTATGATTATTGCTACAAAACGGCATAATTACATATATTATGACGGCCTCTTGTTGCAACGGCACATGCCATTACACTACTTTTGGGCGTATAGTGTTATGTAATTATCGTTGTTGGGCAGGTTTGCATTGTGGAAGGATTCCGAGACGCCAAGTGTTGGTTGACCAATTAAGACGTTTTCATATTATGATTTCATTTAGCATGTTTGGATATAGTTTGAATCATCTAGCGGATTGGTAACGCTTCTTCGCTTTAATGCGTTTCATTTTTCCCAGTGGATCTTCAGGAGAAAAAAATTTGTTCATAGGATTGGGTATATATAGGTAGTTACAAAAATGTGTGTTGCAAATATCTAATGAAAAACGGTTGTCTATTCAGAAAAAATAAACCGCAACTTGCCCCGTAGTCGAGAACGGTGGAGATTATCGTCTACATGCATAGTATCCACAAGACCTCGACTAGTAATCTTGATGGGAAGTTAGTGCCAAAAAGCTGTAGCGTTTAGCGACTGCACTGGAAGAAATCTTGTTTACATAGGAAAAGTAAAGAATGTAATAATAATCTGTGAAGGCTGGGCTTCACGAAACAAAACAAAACTCGTTGGTGGATATAAACTTTTTTTGATGAATACCTGCAGACATTAGACTTTTTACATTCTTTTTACCCTAGAAATATGCGCTTTCAGGGAAATGTTGAAATCATTTTCTATCAATAGGGCTTCCAATACTTGATTTAATTTGTCATGATCATATTCCCCGGAATAAACAAATATATCGTATGGAGCCGTGTGTAATAGCACAAAAAATCCTCAATTGGGACATATGTGATATGCTTTATTATGTTTTGCTTGTGCCACGGTCGAATCTGTTAGTTCGATGCGAACAAATCGATGCGACCATATATAAAGTCTCTCTTAATCGCGATCGTGACATGACCTTGATGATTGACTAACAATCAGATGCAAATCGTATGATTTGGCACTGTAAAAAGGAGAATTCGTGAGTGATCGGTACGGGGGAAAATGTCTTGAGACTTGAGACAGGCTATTGAAATTTTAACTTTTTAAGATTTAAAGGTAAGATTACACCTATCCAGTTTTTCTACTGTTGACGCGTTGCAACATTGGTGTTAACCCATAAGATTACCTGTGCCTTAAGGACCATTCTTTTCTACGAAGAGCAAAATGTACGGTTCCTGTGAAAAATAACAGAGAGCCCATCTTTCTTACGTGTCAACGCCACAAAAACCCGATAGGTGTAATCTTACCGATTTAAAGTATCACTTTACCAGTTCATATTGTTGTATTGTGAGTATAGGATCCCGCTGCGGTGACGATTATAATTGTGTTTAATTTAAGGTTGAAGTTGTATTTCAAAGAGTTGTGCTATTACTGCACAAATTAGTTTTAATGCGCTAATTGACACTTTAGTTAACTTTGGCTACCTCTTGAAAATACCAGTGAGAGTTATTCTATGGAAAATACGGTCATTTCGGCGAAACGATAGATAATGAAGGAATTATAACTTTACTGAAACTGACAAATAGAAGATGAATTCAAGTTTTCGTAAAAGAAACCATAATCGTTTTATGCAAATCGCCAACAAATCATTCTCGATAATTAATTGTGATGAATGTTATGATGAAAATGGCACTATACCAAAAATAATAAGTTGCACAAGCGACTTTTTACACAAAAGGCAAAAAAATTCCCTACCCAAACGAAAAGCATTTCAATTTTGATTTCATGAACCATGAACCATTTCATTTATCATATATAGAATTCATTGATTCATTGTGTGGGGACTATTTCAACTGCATGCACCTTTACATTATTGAAAAATAAAAGTTTACAATGTGGTTTTACACATCATGAGTATTGTGCCATACCATTTATACCAATGGTTCAATTCACAACTTCCATTTACATTCATTGATTCATTACTATTGTTTTTATAATATAAAATTTAAAATAGTATTGCATCATCGCTTTCGAAATGTGAGGAAAATTGAAATGTGGAATACATAAGGTGGAATTTACCTCGTCCAGTCAAATATGTATGTTGTAGATATAAAACTTGAATGTGTGTATATGAAATTATCTTTGCCTATATTTATCATTCATTCGTTATATATATTTATGATTTAAAGTTGCCCATGCTTTAATCTTATGAGAAGTTATACAATGTTTGCTTAATAATAACCAAGTTTGACTGCTATAGTGTTCCAATTGACAATGAGGAAAACAAGAAAAAAATATGTGTAAATTACAAATACACGTAACTCATTTTAGATCATGGGAAAATCTGCTAGTCAAGGACGATCCACTTTTCCTTTCTGTCTGTCTTTCACAAACTCCAAAGATTATAAATATGTAGCTTTGTTCTGTTCCTGAACTGGAAGGATGGGACTTTTTTTAACAGACACAAAACTCTTGTTGCTGACGACTAGTGATGAATAAACCGAGGCAACTGGGTACAAACAAGTTGTGAGACTTGGAATATAAAGCTTTAACTTTGAAATCACAAACTGAATTTTACGCAAATATTCCAAGTATTATTACGAAAAACCTTAGATTAGATTAGTGTTACGTGACTTCTATCGTCCCCCTCTGTTATAAGCGTCATGTCGTCAAACATACCATGACCGCGTGGGTCGAATGAAGTGGTGAAGAACGTGAGGTGAAATGACGGCATCACGGTTGTGTTATATCAGAGATTCAGCGGAGGATTGAGTACGATGTTTCGTATTTTCATTTCGCAATTAGAGATGGAAAATCCTTATCACTCCGAATTGGTAGGTATGAAATTTTAGTACCTTAATTTCACACTGATGTTGTTGGTGAGATTCGGAATGTGTATGTGTACCATTAAAAATATATATTCAGCCTAGACAGGATATTTTCAAATTCCGATGAATGATCATAAAAAATGATTGGTTCGTTAGAAAAGCATATTGACTAGTTTGGTCTGACTGAATATAGATATTTTAGATAATAACATCAGTGTCTGAAAATAATTACGAATAGTTTTGTTTTCGATATATAGTAAAGGTGAGTAATCACTCTGATTGATAAAATACTTGTCCCATTCTGTCTGACAATGCCCCATAATTATTCGCAACAATATAAGCTTCTCAGTCCTCAGCATTATTTTTTTACTTGGAAAAATTAAGATTCAATACCTTAATTTTGCAACATTAAATTTAATCACGATGACCATTGAAAAACAACTACAATCATCCCATTTTCATCAGTTTGCCAGGTTTCCTTTTTTCTGTAGCACGAACAAGGCGTGTTAATTGAAAAAAAATACTTGGCATTTAAAAAAAATACTCATATCGTGGGCTTTGTTCCATTAGCTGCATATATACATAACAAAAAAAATGCGCTTGATTTCATCGCGATCGTGATCCTGCTCGAGCTGCTCCTACCCAGCTCTGAAAACTGAGGAGAGTTTCTCAGAACAACGTAGGATTAGTCTTTAGGGATTGGGATTACATATTCTACTACACTTGCAGATATGATCAAATGAGAAACGAGTAACGACGAAATAGTTTTGACAAAGAGGTGGGGTCCGCCACCACATCACCACCACCACCACCAGCATACTTTATGCTTAGTTACATTTTGCTCGTGGGGGTAATAAATTTTATGCACTAGGACAGGAAAACTTATCGCCGTATTATCATGGTTTGGAAAAGGGCCAACAGCAATAACAACGACGGAGTAAAAACAGGGTACTCTGCACTGCAGCTGCTGCTGCATAAATACCAAGCGTAGCGTACATCATATAACTAGCTAGCAACAACAACTACAGCCAGATTTTCGATGTGAGCAGTTTGTAATAGGATCCTAATCCAAGCGTCTGTCTCTGTGAACAACGTTCAAGTTGAAATATCGCATGAAAGTCGCTCTTCTCTCTGATTACAAGGGAGAACAAAACTACTAATACCACTTTCCTCCCCTCCACATTCCCAGCGTTGGACTGGCCTTGTCAAACAAAAAAAGGGAAAGGAAAAGGGGGCAAGTCTTTTCTTATTTATTTATTTTGTGATACGATCGCTTCGTATGTATACAAACAGGAACAGGATGCATTGAAGGATAAGCCTTTTTTTCAGTTTCTAACATAAAGGAGATAAGGAGTGGAATATATTACGCAATTCCCTTGTTTCTTCAGCGTTAGGTACTTAATTGAAATATGGATGGGATGGACTATGGGCAACGCAACAACAACATCCTGTAGTTCAGAACATTCCGGTTGAGTGACTCAACATCTGCCACTATTTGACAAAGTAGTACTTTTCTCATTTTTATCGTTTAGCTTGGGGCAGCAGTGCTCGTTTCTTTTTTTTTCTTTTTTGACAAATCTGAAACCCTCCTCGCTCATGTTCATCATGACTATGACTGTTTTTTCATATAATACTCTCCCTCATGAATATTCAATTACATTGTGTGGCAACTGACGAGAGAACACGAACATCTGCAATGCAATGCGACCGTGCATATGTAATCGGCAGGAAGCGAGGCGAGGCGAGTGAGGCGACGCCCCAAGAATAATGAATTATATTATCCCTTTCAGTTTTAATGCTTTTATGGAAATGGCCCAAAGGGTAGAGGTGGAACGTGGATTGTATGTTACCCTTCCTTCTTTTAACTTTCCAGTGAAGGGAGGAGTTGGAGGTCTTGATAAGCATCAATAATATTACGAAACGTTTGTGCTTGTTGCATCTTGCCCCTCATACTGGATGGGGCAACGTGAGAAACTGGCCAAAGTCTCCAATTATCCTACAAAACTAAAACTACACTCACGAACGAGGTTTGCTTCATCTCAAATGATTTTTTGTAGAAGGTTTACCCTTAGCTCCTCGTTGTTAACTAAATTGGGGAGATTACTAACAATTATTTGATAATTTGGGAATACACTAATATTGACCCATGGTATGTATATATAAGCTATCATTAAAAACTAGTTATTTGACTTGTATATATAAATATAAGGGAAAATTTGCCAAAAAAAATTCTACATTTAGGGCTAATTATAGCCTGTGGTGATTGCTACAGAAAGGAAATTCATTAGCTTAGCATTCATTCATCTTCAGAAGATAGAAAACCCTTGTAATCAACACGCATGACTACTTTTTCAACAAAGTTAAATGAAAGTCGTTGACCTTCTGTGTAACTTTCCGTGTGGTGAGCGTGATGATGAGCATTGAAACAAAATTTATAAACGAACGAATATCACGAATTTGAAGAACTGGCATGAAAACCGAGAGGGAGGGGTCGAGTCGAATTAATACGTATAGCGCAACGTGGAGTTTATGTTTATAGGTGCATTTGTATTATGTATATATTTCCGTTCCAAACATCAAAGTGAAAGAAATAAGACGAATGGAAATGGAATTTTGTGTTGTTGAGCCGAGATAGAAATGTACTAAAAAATTGATCTGTTTGATCTACTCGTCAAGCTGGAGTCGGAGCACTTGTAAAACTTTAAGTAAAAAGCATATCAATAATATTATATATTTATATCTGGAGAAAAATGTATTTTGAGAGTTTAAGCTTCATATCTTCACTCGCTCCTCACGAGCATGGCCAAGCCTGAATGTTTTCTTCGCTTTACAAATATCACTTTGTGTGTCTGTATATGTTAAATAAATTGTTATTTATGGAGGTTTGAAGTTTAATTTTAACTTCCTCGAATCCTTTGTGTACGCATGAGTCGTGTTTGTATTGATGACAGAGAAAAGAGACTTGTTCTGCTCCTCGTGACATATTACGAGTTGAACTCCACTCAAATATACGCATCATCATACGCCGTTTCAGGCCTGTAGCGCCCCGACCAAATTGCGTCCAAGGGTTAAATTCCACCCCGACCACATTCCGCCCTACCCAAGTCTAGACTTTTCACTTGGACAACGTTAGACTGATTGTGAGAATGCGTTAAATTGGACATTACGTACATTATGCACTCACCTATGGTTTGCAAACTAATTGCTACAATTGTTTTCAGAGGAATATGGTCGGGGCGCAACACGAAACGAGCGGAATCAGACCCGTGGGCACAATAAAACTTACCATCCTTGGTTATACGCATCAGTCAGTATGAAAACCGCAATGTGATGTTGATGTTTTCTCATGCGACAAAAATTGTGAGCAAAAGTGTCTTGTAGTCACTCTGATAAAGATTTTTCCGTGTTGTGAACTTATAGTTAAATTTCATCCTTCCAGCATGCATGCATGGCATCACACTGTTATTTTTTCATCAAACCCAAGTGGTCAATTGATCCATTAATTTAATTCAGCAGCAGGAATAATTATACATGTAATTAGATGGGCTCTAGAGAAGAAGCAAGCAAGTCGTCTCCCTTGAGAAACCACCACGATTTTCCCCTATCCAGTCGGCTGGCTGACTCATACATTTTTTTTTGAACATCATGGTTGTATTTGCTGATGTAAGCTTTTTCCTGCTAGACGATCTGGGTAAAGGTTGAAACGCTGCTGTTTTCAGCTCCCCTCCACATTTGAGCGTATCATCAACAACCAACACCCGTGAACGAAATCCAATTACCATGAGCGAAGGGAAGTGTCAAATTATAGTGAAACGCGACGACGGCACGAAACCACAGATTCTATACCTTACTCCCCTATTGGAAATAAGGATCTTCCGGCTCAGCTCGTTTGCTTACAACTCAACCCTTTTTGTTTCCACTTCCATTCGTAGAGCAGATATGGATGAGAAGAACTAAAGAGTACAAATGCTGAAGGTTTTCATGCCTTTTGTTCCAAATGCAACCCAAGTTTTATACGACTTCATGCTTCAATGCTTCCTATATTCATTTTGACGAGAGAGAGAGAGAGAGAGCGAGAAAAGTTATTTTTATGAATGTCCTGCAGCTACCCATGGCTTCAAGTCCAAATGGGTTTTATGACGCATCGCATACTAGCATATAGTTTTATGACTTTTCTTTCTGGAAGTGGATATAAGCAGTTTCTATTTCCATTTAAGCACGCCCTGAGCATAAATTAATATTTACTATTTACTTTAGAGGGGAACTCCCATTTACTAATTTGCTACAACGACACGCGAGACGTTTCACCGCAATGTGAAATAATGACTAATAATTTTAAATGATGAGCCACCACCCGTAGATTATCCGCAGTGTCTAGTTCTTGAATGCTAATATTTGTCATTGGACTAATTTGTCAACAATTAAATTCCACTTATTCAAATTTACTTTAATGCTGCTGCTGCTGCTTTAATCACATTACATTTCAAAAACTCGTAGAAATGCTCAGTCTACACATCTAGTCAAAACTGCCATTAGGCGTATCCGATATAGGTATAACTCCTTCGAAATTCACGTTTTAGAAAGTAGTTCACTGTTTGATATTATACGATAGGTATATATTACACAAGAATGTCAGTTTTCAGTTTCCATTTCTATCATTTTGACAAAGTATTGCTTCTCTATCGCAGTCTTCAATTGCAGTTTCACGTATCCCCATCGTCACTACTAAAATGGGACGAAGAGGACGATATTGGCTCTAGAGAAAGTTCCTCCAAATGTGGATCTTCGTATCGACGAGAGTAAGAACGCATGTGCTTTGTACACCCTCCAAGTCCTGTTGTTTTCACTGCACGATTATTACTATTTAAATTGCAAGTTTGATGCTTAGAAAGCACGACTTCTTGGTCGTCCAGCGAGGAATCATAATCGTAACCGTTTGGGAGCTCTTTGTCGCATTGATTACATCGAATTGTCCGCGACATTTTATCCCACTGGTTCCGAGGTCTCACATCAGCTTTCTCCCAAATGTTTTTGCAGTTTTCGAAATAGGGCCATTTCTTCAGATTTAGTTCCTCTTGAATACTGCAATAAAAGCCGGTTGACCACAACGATTTGCACGGATTGATATAATGGAACTGATTTGGAAGCATGTCATTTATCACTCCTTCTTCACAAGTTGAGCTGCCTCCGTCTCGATTGTTTCTATTTTGCATTTTACAAGTTTTTCCACAGGCTGCGAGTTTCAGCTAAAAGTATTTGAACAAGTGGGCATATTTCAGCAGTGTATAATGCTTAAAAAGTCTGAAGTCTGATAGAGAAAGCGAGAAATACACAATGGTTTCTGCTGTTAATTGTTACCGATTATTTTAGGACGTGAGAAACCGATGCCGGATCGATATCATGGATTATTTAATTTTTTTGGTGACGGTTGGAGCCGTAGTCAATTTGTAGTTAGCAATAGAAATATTTTTAAATCTGCCACTTTGTATACTTTTCCCTATATAGAACTAATTATTGGAATAAATTGCATAATTGGTAGAAAAGAACCAGATAGTTGACAAGTTTTGTATCTGATTCTGATATTGTATCGTGCAATTATTCCTTGATATCAATTACGATAGAAACTGCATCAAGTAGTGAGGATGATAGATAATCGAAAGAAGAGGGACCAAGCTAGTCGCCCGACGTCCACGCCCAGAGAACACAGAAACCTTCTTCTTAGGCTGCCACTTCTCTTACAATTACCTAGATTTGTGGATTTGACCAAATATAATTTCGGAGTTGTAGAAAATCCATGGTTCATAGCAAGGCTCTTAATTCCCAGTGTGACTATCGAAGATTCATTATGACAAAAATGACCATCAGTAACTTGTACATTAACTTGTACTTGTAAAAGCAGAGGTACTTTAAATAAAGTTATTTTCTTTGTTTCGTCACAAAATTAATGCTTGCTTCCGTGCAGGCTTGACCTATCATCATGTTCGTTCCAAATGCCTAAGCAATGTTACCTCAGCTTATTTAATTAAACATCTAAACGCTTCAAATTAATGCTCCTCATTTGGAACCTTACCGGATGTAATGTTACTCTACAAAAGTAAGCTAGTAGGGTGAAAAATGCAAGAAGAAAGTCATCAAACCTCACCAGCTTCTACTTTTACTGGCACGAAAACAAAAACAGAGTTATCTAACAAATGCAATTGGTTAAAGGTTTCGGCTAAAAAGGGATACATTGTACATTTCTGCTTGAAATGATTTAGGGCGGCTGTCGGGGCGGGGTTGCGGCTGCCTACCTTCAACTGTTATTATTAAGTTTCTTCGAGATCAAAATTTTACCCTTGCTCTTGTGTCTAAGGAGTAGAGTGCAAATAGGATCACACCAATTGCTAAAAACTGACTAAATACCTACGTAATTACATTGTCCGGGAAAAAGTTTAACAAATATACGGCGTAAACCTATCAACCTTTCTCTCATCAACCAGTTGTCACCACCATGCATGTCATGTTGGCTATAGATTATTTCTTTCTTTTGCCAAGGGGCACGGGGAACAGGACTAAATGGCATTGACTTTCCCCTGCTTTCTCTGTAAAAGTCACATCCTTTCTACTTATTATAATGACCTATTATTGATGACTTATTTGATCCTAATGAAGACTGCGGAGTGGTAGAAAGTTTTATCGAAATAAAAACAATGTTTTCCTTCAAAAACGTCCAAAATCAAATTAATGACCTATCCATTTCCCTTGATCCGTCACGGGACATATTACCTCTCGCCTCGCCGCCCAAATATTCCGCTAAGTACCCCCTGTCATTTCCTTTTCATTTCCAGTTTTTGTGAAAATATTATATGGAAATCAGATTAAAATTAAACGAGTGAAATAGCAACTTGATAAAGAGATTTCGAATGGTACATCAAAGGTGTACTATAAGATTGGGCCTGGATATGAGACTAACTTCCTTCATGAGTGTGTGTGCACACAAATTTGATTTCCCAGTAAAATGCACTAGCCGAATTTTATTCAAACGCTTTGATAACGTATACAATGCGATGTTGTAGGGCATAACAGAACAGATATCGAATGCCAGCAGTCTGTCCTCAACTTTCACCGCGCGTGAGAATGAGGAACATGTTATGAACTCATGCTA
>JAANSN010000841.1:0-44401 GCA_036850665.1 Dicranocentrus wangi
ATCCCCAATCAGCAGATACTTTCCGTTAATTATTATTAATCTTTATATCTTTTCTGATAAACGTAGTTAGTAGCATTGTACTTCGTAGTTTATTACTTTCATTCTGATAACTGCCACAACATTTTAGAAGATTTCTGAATTTCAAAAATGATGCTTGGTCGTATGGTGGTAGACAATGTCTTTGGAAGCAAATCCAAGTAGTTTACGACACTGACTTGATTCACATGATTGCGACCAACTGTCTGATTTCTTTCAACTGATCGTGGTCGTGGGTAGCTTTAAGCCTGCCACTGGTTTTCGCTGGTAATTATTATTGTTACAGAGTAATTATTATGTTTCTTAAAAGCCACTAGAGCGAATCATACAAACGAGCATTGCAAGGATTGCAGGTGAGTCGGGCGGGATTCATTTGCCAGACCACTCAAATGCATCCTTTTCCTAACGAACAATAAGCTCACATTAAACGCGAATTGTGCAATTGCCTATTACAACATACATGCTATTCGCACTTTTATACAAAGTCATATGTTAGATATTAGATACTAATGGACAGTAGTGATTTTTTCAAAACTTTTCGTTCTTGCTAGGCATGCTTCGTCTTTAATTTCAAATTCAATTATTTCCCCTGCCAAGAAAAGCATGTAAAGTACTATGGTACATTTAAAAGTGGAAAATTATTGCAAAAAAGGTGGCAAGCGGAATTAAGTGAAAAAATGTTAAATGCCAGAAAAAATGACTGCATGTGGAATGGAAACAATGGTAAAAAAGGGAATCCTACTAAAAGATTTGCCGGCTGGATACATCGTTCTTTTACCTTATCCCTGTATAACAGAGGTCGTCATCGTCATGATGTTCTCCACAGTGCTTTATCATTTGCGTACCTGCCGCATTCACGGCTCACAGCATGGTGCAAGCACGAATTCACTTTTAGTTCAAGAAAAAAAACCAATGCAACCGTCGTAAAATCCGTTTTCAGGGTTTGCAGATCTGAAAACTTGTCGAGGAAAAGAAAAAAATGGTTCTATGATGTCGAGACTATTACACCAGAAGATTTAAAACGACCAAGCCAGACTTTTTTGGGAAATGTGTTGGCACATTAGTTTTGCTACATACTTTTCGACGAATGCATATACAATTAAGTAGCAAACCTAATTCTTATTCTTTTATGTGGAGGCTTCTTATCTTAAGTATCTGTGATGTGCAAATGAACACATAACAAATGGGTCTTGCATAAAAATATACTGAGCTGAGGGTGATGCGATGAATTTCATCATCTGGTTGGAGAAAATTCGAAATACTTTTTACATATTCCATTCCGCTCCACGAATAATTGGTTGCACGCTACATTTCTGGTTTGATCAGGATACAATTTGAATTTTGACTAAACTGTGTAGAATTCATTAGATACGGTCAGCTCAACCTATTGTTTAGTAGTTTTTTTTAAATCCTTGATCCCTTAGGCTATATAAACTAACAATTAAAAATATGGTAGGTGCATTAGGGAGAATTGATTATTTATGTACACATCAATTTAACGTGTGAATTCTTAATTTCTCAGAATATGGAAGCAATGCATGTGTAGAATATAAAATATATGATGTTTTGGGAGATCGGGTCTGCCAAGCCTACCTCAAGCTTGATTCTATTGCCTAGAAATAATGAACCAAATGTAAAATAAGAGTATTACTAGTTTACTTCAAAAAAGCACAAACCATTTGAGAACCCTAATCGCCCAAAAAGGTGTTGAGTTTTATGTATTCTAAATCCGTAAAATGGAACGCATCCAAGCAATGAGTAACACTTGGACGGAAGTAACGTTGTTGCATAGTAAATGTAGGGAATATTGAATTTTTATTCTCAGTTTTTGCAGATTTATACTGGGCGAGTGTGTAATTGAATCCGACGAATATATTTTACACAGCAGCACACGCAAAAACCACGATCCCCACTTTGCAAGATGATGATGCAACAAGTTTTACATGAAAATAGCATGCAACAAAAGTCTTGAACAAAAAAAAAGTTATCAGTCAGTCATAACAGCAGGCAAACAGACAAGTCTACTAGTCTACTGATAATCTCTTCTCTGGCTGACCACAAACAACAGCGATTTTTATGCCCTGCCTTGCCTGCTACACACCAACGAGAAAATGAAATTTCAAGTACGTAACACATTAGTCGGAGCCAACGAAGAAAGGTCGTCAATCAAAATCCAAAGTAGTAAACTGAACAATTACTTTTTGTCTTAATACAGGCAGTTCAATAACTGATAATTTACGTTTCACCTTTTTGTTTCGTATACGCATTGTGAAAAAGGAGACGTGAAGGAAACGAGAAATTCAGTGTAGCTGCGGTGGGGTCGAGTTGGCGTTCCTCCGCGTATAAATGTAAACATGTAAGCTCATCCATTTCTTCGTCGCTTTTCCTGTGTGATCCATCACACTTCTTTATAGTTCGTACCGGTCGGTACACTAAACTTAGGTTGCACTCTAAGCTGCTGAGTTACCCCACCACCATACCAGACTAAGAAGAACTCCTGCTTTACACATTCAGTGCTTCTCCAACTTGATCCAATGCATAACACTTTTTTCATCATTTTTTATTATGTAATTTACAGAAAAAAGGAAGAAAGATTAATGATTTAATTCCGGAGGAGTAAATTACATATGAGAAGAAAAAAAACAAAGCGGAGGAAATGAGACCGAGAAAGTTTCATTGGTTCTCGTAGGATGTTCACAGATTGACTCACGACGGTACACCAATCCATATAAACAGATACGTACATAAATTTTATAGATATATATGTACGAAAAAGAATTGTAACTAATCTCCGACAACGTCTAACCTTGAGTGCTTTAGTTGCATTCATTAAATTTACATTTTTCCACGGCTTGTTATTAGTTATGAATGGGTGACTTTGAAACACGTTTCGGTTTCTTATAATGTGCATTCCCTATCAACATATGACGGCGGTATACAGTGAATCTATACATTTTGTTTGGTTGTGTGTGTACGTGTTTTCGTTGGGTTAAAGTTATGACGCAAATTTGAGTGGGTGCACTGCACACATCAACCCGACGTAGGCAACTTCTCCCCCGCTATGGTACATTGAAAGAGATACTAATCGAAAAATTATCAAAACTTGTACAAAGTGTGTATAGGTAGTCTTTTATAAGAATGGGTTTTTCGGATCAGCATTTTCATATAGGTGTATTCGTAAACACGTATACGGTCATCGAATCCAAAACGTGAAAGTATGTTTTCACTTAAATGTAGCAAAAACAATTTAGCTGAAATAGTAAGCGGGACGATAAATTCAGGAGGTAGCAACTGGCTAAGAATTAAATGTGTTAAATGAGGTGATATACTATACCGACTTAAGCAAGGTAAGGCAGATTTCAAACCTGAAATGGCAGTGAAAATAAAGCCTGATGATAATGACACTAAAATTCGACTAAAATCACTAACTGTGAAATCGGGCAATACAAACGCAAGTTACCATCTTTAGGTCAGACATAATTAAATGCACAGACGAGGTATTGTCTGTATTTCTACACTCGGAGGTATATTGCAAAATTTGCATATTGTAAGTAAAAGAAATGTCATTTCATGTTGCAATAGTTGCAATTTGCAAATGTAGCAGACAATGCTAGCTGCTTGCCACTGCTAGAAGTTGGACTACGGCTTTTTCAAAGCGTTATTGTTTTCTATAAAGTTGCCATCCAGTTGAAATTCACAATTTATATTAAAACTGGATTTGTGATGGCATAAAAAGAAGTATCACTTTGAATAGAATTTGAAAAGGAATAATAGGAAAATTAAAAACTAAACTGAAAAAGTGCAACAACATAAATATTTTATGGAGTTGCGGTTTGAATTGATGAACTATATCATTCTAAGGTCGTTTTCTACCTTATGGATCAACCATTTAGCAAAAATGAGAAGTGCTTAACTAAATAGATTCAACTGCGTAATGCTACACATTAGTGTAACCGCATACACGTAAGTTCATTAATTTAGGCATAAATGGCTTACCACACCACACCATGACCATACACTTGCACTTCACAGGTGCAAGCCGTGATGATGATTGAAAAATTCTCCACATTTACATGCGACTAAACCTATTTTACCAGATACTAAGTATTATTTAACTATCTTGTATTTACACTAAATGTAAGATAAAAATTTAGCGATTTTATGACTAGCAGGGTTTTATGTATTTTCATTTTTAATTTGTCCATCCACTCAGAATACAATAAGACTTATAACTTGTGAGTGGGGTGGATAATTTTAATAAATACTTAGTTTATTACAGAGTTTTCAAGGGTTGGTTCACGTACCTATCCATCGACCAGACGTAACATTTCACCAGTAACATCACCAAGCATTTAATTACCTGCGAGAATATAAAAAACCGAAATACAGGTACAAGTTCAAGTTGAGTAGGTAATCACGTTATACGATGCATTAAAGGTGGCAGAAAAATTGTTTGAAAGTAATGCACGATGCATGCCCTTGCTCCAGTCAGCTATATAGCTACCATTGCGTGACGATTTTTTTTTCTGAAAAGACAAGCCGGCTGGCTAGTTTAGAGATTACTTTATGCAGTCTTTTTTTGGTAAGCACCCAACATTGTTACTAGTTAATATGCAAGCGGCAAGAGGAGTTTGCTCGTTACACGGTCGGTCTCACTGTTACAATCTCAACCACTTCGATGATGATGGCATATTACAGAGACTATTATTATTATCAAAACAATATGGCCTTTTTACAAGCTAATTAACCAAACGGCTTGATGATGCTGACGGTGATGAGGAGCGCAGTCAGACGGGAGTGCATGTTTGCACACAAGTTTCATTTCCTCAGGGGAAAAAATCACATGTTAAGTACATCGTTTTACTTTTAAGCTGGGACCTCGGATAGATGATAGGGGTGCCTACGAGAAAACGAGATTGAAGGAGAGAATGAATTTTTCAAAAGTTTCTATGATCAGGTTGCTAATTACAATTTGCTGTTTCTCGACTTAATAAATCCTTCCAAAGTACGTGGTAGTACAGTATTGTCCATATTTATAATCTAATTGAGAAAATTTTGTTACATTTACTGTGTAAACGTTAAAATTTATATTTTTTGTAATATTCCGTTTTGGAAAAATCTTCCCTAATGATTCAAGTTTTCATTGAACTGCTACCCCTCCGCTTCTGATTACAAGGATAAGTTCATCCGGTGCTAAAAGGTGCAGTTAATCATCATCAAGTCATGACTTGTAAAGCAGGACGCATCTCTTATACCATAACAAGGTGACGGATTTGCAGTCTATCACAAGCAAGCCGTGTATATAATAACACTCCGTCATTATGATTAGCTTACATCTGTCTGTAGTCTGTACAACCAAATAACCATTCGTCGTGGGCTCACTTGCGTTCAAAATTCAAATTACATTTAACCAATTATCTCTCCTACGAACCTCGTTTTGTGACTTGTAAGTGAAGAAAACCAGTAGAAACTTGAGCTAATAAGACACCCCTGAAAACAACAGATTATTCCTGTCATGCAGACCGCGACCACAAACACAGGAAAATGTGTCTGAAAATGAGCGTGGAATAAGGTTTAGAAAAAAAAGTAGATTCAAAATTTATGTCTAGCTGATTTTTCGTACTACTAGAAAATTATTCAAATAGTGTTCCCAGATTACAACACAAGGAGAATGCAAAAAAGTATGTACATTGGACGGAACGAAATGTGCACACTTTTTAGTTTCGTGAACAATATGATATTCCATTCCTATCACATTCTTTGATCAAATCAAGTTTTCACGATTTTTTTTCGCAAAAAGAAGGCCTCTTCTTTAAAAAAAAAAATTATTACACACAAAAAAGGAAAAAAAAGCTCGGTAAAAGTTCATTGAGAAACTTGCCAAGAATATTAAGCTGATTTGCGTCTACCCAAAGCAGGAGTCCTCTATCTCCTATAGTCTGTCTGTATCTCACTTGCTGATCTTTCTTCAACATTTTTCGTATAACATTTACCTACGTTCCATGGGTGAAAACAGAACATTCCCTGAGTCCATGACATGACTCAACCCGATCACCATCCGTATGGCAATAGTCCGTCCGTCCCAATCATGTCTCCAAATCCAACGTCCGTCTTGATGGATCTGAAACAAAATGGGGGAAAATGTAGTGAAATATAAACATGAAATGCCTAATGATATGTATCATATTTTGCTCCACACAAGCTTTACACAAGTACGAGCTTGAAAATATTTAAGTATACTAAATTATATTCGACCCAAAACGAAAAAAAAATCTCACGATTTGAACTATGCTTCCTTCATACATATATAACTATTTTCTTTTTGATGGTTTAGCTGCCATGTCGAAGAGAAACGTCAGCGTCACATTAAAATGCTGCGTGTGCGTTGCGTTCATTTCTACCCAAGTATTTCTCTTTTCACCCGCCGAGGCCACCTTGTCTTTTGGGACATAATGCATGTAAAATTACAAACCTTATTCACACGAGCAGCTTGTTCGTGCCCTTACCTCCTAGGTGAGACTGCAATTTGTTCACATGTGAGTGCCAAAAATATGCCTTGCTTTTTCCATTGTGGAGTTGGAGTTGGTTACACAACTGCACAGTGAATGTGTATCAATATAATAGTTTGTGTTATGGATGACGATGTAATTTACAAAGCTTAAACTCGAAAAGGTCATCATTGGAATGTTTGCGTTGTTATGATCATATCCTAATTTTGATTCACAGGTTGCTTCCGATACTGAGACTGAGTGAGTGAGTGTGAGTGAGCTCTCAGCAGTTAGCAGACTGTAAAATCAGTATCACATATGCGATCATTTTCATCATGCCCATGCATACAATAATATCCAAAGTATGCGCTACAGGTAGAGAGCATATACTATAGTGGGTGAGTGTTTATTCATCAATAAGGTAAAAGTTGCAGAATGTTGGCTTATAATAGAGTTTATACGGAAAGAAGACGTATGATCAGGCTGGTATTTCACCGTGGAATAAAAGATGATATAAAATGATACATACGTGGCTGGCCGTAAAATTATCAGGGAGAACAATATAGTGAACACACGACTCACGCGTTAAAGCTTTTCTAGATTTCCGTTCGTGTTGCCAGTTTCTAAAGTCTAAGTCTAAAGTTCATTTTAATCTAAAGTTAAGGTGTTGCGAGATTTTCATAAATTGCAAAGACCAAAGAAAAAGCGAACTCTTTAGACACTTTAGAAGCTGATATAAAAGATACTCCCTAATCTTCACTATTTATTTCAAAACAGTCCAAAAATATTCCATTTTATCTCTTTCAGAAAATCATTGAACATGGCAATTAATTAGACACTGTGCATGATCTAATGTGTATGAAAAGGATATATACCTATTGGTATTGGCTAGGCACTCTCGACACATGCACTAGATGCAGTGGAAATAGTTTCCTTTTGCCACATTTTAGCTTTTGAAATCAGCATAGTAAATCAGTGTTGGAGCAAAACGAGTTGAAGATTCTAAGGTCAGATACCTATGTTGATCGTAGAAAGAAATGTATATTCGTTAAAAGGAAGGACAATCCACGATGGTAATCTGCTGGACTCAGCAGAATGTTGCATTTAATGATGAGCTTCTATACTGAACTCACGTTTTAATGGTTTTTACATTGTTCGAACATTTGAGTTTTCGTCCGGTTTTGACATTCTGGAAGATCCAGATCAAGCAAAAGCAAAGTAACGTGTGCCTGTATTTCACATAATATATTATTATGGTATCAAAATGTGCAAGTCTGACAATGCAGCACCGCATCCCGTTGTCAGTAAGTACATAAAATACGTAATAACTTACCAGAAGAAAGCCTAAACCAGTATTTAGGTGTAAAGATTAAGGAAAAGTTAATATCGCACACTAACGCCCACGTCGGTTGCATCTATAATTAACTTTTGGTGCAGGTACGCTTTCGAAAATCCTGTTTTACGTAGATGAATGTGATGGCTCGTTAACTATAAACCCAATTGATGTGGTACGTATTTACGTATATATCCAGAAAGCAACTTTTTCTGTAAAACCACAATTTCTCAAGTCGATGGTCTGTATCCGAATCCCGTCCCCGTCTCAAGAAACTACATTTTAATATATTGCAAATTCGCTGGTAGAATTCAAATGAATTTGAAACTATATGAGATTATGGTTTTCCTTTTTAAAGTGGAAGCCAGGCAGCTCTAACTACAACAGATCTATATAATCCTTCAACTAAGATGTAGATCAATTAGGAGCAATATTAATTTATTTTTACGATTATTGCCGGTTCGTGAGGTGCTGGTCATCGTCCCGCACAGTGATACCAATCCACCACCACGCACATAAATTATCATTTCTCGCAAAAAATATCTAAGCGAGCACAATGGCTAACAAGTCCAAGTCCAGGTAAAAAAAACAAGTGTAATAATGCACCACACACGGGATTTCTCTCGTTGTGCGGTCATAAAATATAATAATTTTCATCATTCATATATGTTTTGCTCACATGTACGCACCGGTATGTTGCATTGCAATGCATTAATCTTCCACCACCTTAAATGATATTCACTCAATCCTTCATCCAAAAGCAGATTTAATCATACACATTCTCATAATCATCACTTTGTGTAACGTATTTCTCATAATTTCCCTTTTCTCCTTCATTTCATCTTTCCGTTAATTTGACTCGCACTGCCATGCCACATGCTTTCCGGACTATACTTTTTTGAAATAAATGAATTATGGAGGAAAATCCTATAATATCCAGCTATGTACCTACCGTTTCTCCTAGAATAAACAAAAACTGCATCTCTCGCGGCTGGTTGCACTTTATGTTATTTGCACTAAAGAGAAATTAAATTTAAGTTTTATATTTTAAGTCGTAAAACATGAAACGATTCATCCCGGCTATAACAAACTACGAACGGACGTAAAGGTAATAAAATGTGAATTGCATCTTCATATTGCGCATTTTTTCCTCGAGTTGTTGTTCAAACAAACTAATCTTGATTTTCCTCATTTTAGAGTGCTTGTATCAAATTTTAATGGTGACCACCTTAGAAAAACAATGCAAAAGTGGCAATTTCAAGGTATAAATACATGGCTTACAGTTTTCTTTCTTTTCTAGTGTTGTTCCACAACCGAAACCGATAATTATCTACATGAAATATAAACAGTACACCTAGTAAGTCGCCTCTCTAAGAAAAAGTCTGACTGAACTGATTGTGGTGAGCATTGAGCATTCAATTTAGATTGAGGTGATGATGATTGTTACACGATCAATGCGCTTCTGCTTATGATAAATTGTTGGTGCAAGAGTAATTTTAATTTGTACATCGTTTATATAAACTAAACTTTATACATACCAAAATGGCCTTTTCGCGTAACTACAACCATCCGGATTGTATCGAGGCATAATATTATACAAAACTTTACTACTTTTCGTGAGGAACATTAAAAGTTTCTATTTGGGGTTACTTTTCTTGGTATTTTGACCGGCTATGAATTCCATTTCGTAGATTGTTGTGCAGAGTAGTACCTCGAGGCCCTCAGTTGATTTCAGGTATGATACAACGAGCTGAGGCGACCCGTGANGCCCTCAGTTGATTTCAGGTATGATACAACGAGCTGAGGCGACCCGTGAGAGTGCTAAAAGCATAATCCACCTCTCCATCATCATCATCAATTTTTATTATATTAATGTAGTAGTTACGATTACGACTAACTGAATATAATATCAACTGGGAGCATAGATAGAACTTCCATTTCCATTCCATGCACACTTGTTATAATATAGTCTACTAGTCTAACCAGACCCAGCAGGGTTCACAACGAAAACGATATCAAAACCAAGGCGAACAAAAATCCCAAGAATATTTTTGAAGGAAAGGTATTGCCCATCTCGAAAACACGAAAATTGTGAGAGAGTGATCCGGTGTGCAAATCTTTTTCTAGAATAGAATGAGGAGGAGCCCACCCTCAAGAAAGGTTTTGTTGCAAAATTGCAATTGCAATATGCATCATAATAGCAGGGGCGCTTGTGCGTTATCAAAGTCCGTGATTCATATTATGTTACAAGGAGAAAATTGCCAATAAAATTCAACAACTCTGTTGATAAGCCGTAAGCAATTCTGGTTTCCATTTGACAGACGATTCCGAGATGGGGCTTTCTTTTGGTGATGATCGTAGAGTCGTCCGCAGTTTTTCTTCACATTCATGAAAATACAAAGAAATAACATTGATAAGCAGATGCCAACCACATAAAATGAATTGCCAAACCTAAGTATCTTGTCAATGCTAACGTTGGCCAATGTGAGAATGGGTAATAAGATAACACCACGAGAATTACATTCGGTGCAGCAGTTATGCAGTCCAGTAAGTGGCCACATTAGACCACTTTTGAATGATTAAGTAAAAAAGTGTGCAATTTACTTGTCAAGCTGCAACGACAGGTTTGCCTCTCATGTAGCATTGGGTTTGGGTGCATTTTTTTGTATTATTTCATTCTATTCCTCGTGTTACTAATAATTGGAAAATTGGAGAATGTTTAAAACTCTTGTTCTAATACCATTGCTTGGGTTAGCTTCGATTCACCCTTTCACACTCACCCATCACCTCATCCCTCCTAGATCCAACTCAATATTCCACTTCCAGCAAAGGAAAAGCACAAATATGTAAAGAAGCCCATAATATTGATTAATGTTCTGTCGCTATTTTGACTTGTAAATTTTTACTTTCCACTACAAACACAAACAGCTTGTTGATGATACCGACCTATTAAAGAAATCGTTTGTCTGTGCCCTTTAGGCTAACCCGGCTCATGATCGTTCCTCACTTTTTGTACTTATTGCCATTGCATTATTATTATTATTATTATCGGTCACGGTAATATATATTGTTATTTTGTTATTACCACATCACCATCATGATGATCATTGCACTACCACCGCCAAGTACACAAATCTTTTGAGTAAGCTTCAAGATCTAAGCAGCAGTGAGAAAAAAAGTCGCTCGTATGGAAAGCTTGGGTTCAGATTTATAAAGTTTGGCGAGTTGGCTGGCTGTAACACGCAAGCAATAAACAAAAGAGGATCAAGTAAGTACCGAAAGCTATTGTATTTCATGTAAACGTGTAAAAATGACCATTATTAGTCAAGTTTAAGTGGTGTCTGGTGTTTATTCCTTGTCTTTTTTCAGTCATTTGCTGGTGATATAACTTGTACTCACTTGCACTTGTTGCATTCAACAGATTGTATCATCATAGTCGTTAGTCGCCCCGTTTTGTACGAATAAAATGTATAGCTGCTCTGACAGAAAAGATTTTGATTTTGGAAAAAGAGTGTGGCAGTAATAATAATATACCTATCGAGTGAAATGGCACGACCAAGCGTGGTGGCTGGCTATCTATTACATCCAAGAAGTGTCGGCTCCGACTGTAAAAAAGACAATATAAAATGCTTCTCCCTTTATGGCCTTCCTAACACTTTCTTCGACTTGCAGAGCTTGGAACGGCTAACACTAAATATTGACGTAGCCATATACTCAAAGACGTATCAGAGATCATATCATGATATCTTAAATAATCCTGCTCACTTCACTTTGTATTTGTGCAAATTTGTATTGTGTGCATACTAAAATGGTTATTTATGAGTTGGAAATCTGAAGAATGTTCACAAGAAAAATGTGCGCACATGATGTGTACTTTTATGGATGCCATTTCATTTACTTTAACGCGAGATGAGAGGTAGATATATTAAATTCACAAATCATTCATTACATTCATTCATGCATTGCATTTGTGGTTTAGTGGCAAAGGTTACAAGAGCTTGTTTCAGTTTGAACCCTTCTTGTCAAGTTTTTACGTGAAAATTACAGTTTTCGTGATTGAAGGAAATAGTATATAGCAGAAACGCTTAATTGTTTTTAAAAAGTTGTAAAAAGTCTGCCATTTAGTTTGTACATGCAAAACTGGATTAGTTACTTGTTGGAATTTTAGAGTATATCTGCGGGTGTGTGACAGTCAGCCACATCCCACCCATTCATTTCATTATATGTTCAAACACACTGGACCTCTTCAAAGTTTTCAAATGACGCAAGTCAGGACCTAACCCAACCTATCCTTATTCTGCCTAAAGGAATACTTGTTGGAATTTTAGAGTATATCTGCGGGTGTGTGACAGTCAGCCACATCCCATCCATTCATTCCATTATACGTTCAAACACACTGGACCTCTTCAAAGTTTTCAAATGACGCAAGTCAGGACCTAACCCAACCTATCCTTATTCTGCCTAAAGGAACAGGAACAAGGCAACATTTGTTGTTTTAGATTGATCACCTTGTCGGGGACGAAAAGTATCATTGTGCATCTTTGAAAGCTGCACTGAGTCCAATATAATATGTGCAGCTTTAGGTCTACCCTGACTCTGGGTAATACCGAATTTACAAGGGATAATCTGTCTCATTGGAATACACTTGTATTATTTTTTCGTCTCGATATTGTTGTATATTTTCATGATTACCTGGTTTGTTCACACCGTCTACCATCACAAATATATTCAAGGTGGGGCTAAACTTGGAATTAAATGTGTAACTACTTTGCTCCTCCGTTTGTACACTATGCATTATACATTATGCTTTGCACACAGATTATAATCTCATCTGATCGCTTCTCATCTCGTAAATCTAAATCTGTGATGATGGCATTAAGATGTCACGTTTAATGTAGAGTTTATGAAACCCTTATAAACTCAAAGTACGTATTCAACGAATCATTTTTATAATTCACACCGTCTACCATCACTAATATATTCAAGGTGGGGCTAAACTTGGATTTAAATGTGCAACTACTTTGCTCCTCCGTTTGTATACATTATGCTTTGCACACAGATTATAATCTCATCCGATCGCTTCTCATCTCATAAATCTAAATCTGTGATGATGGCATTAAGATGTCACGTTTAATGTAGAGTTTATGAAACCCTTATAAACTCAAAGTACGTATTCAACGAATCATTTTTATATAGAATTAGAACGTCAACTGAGCTTGTCATCAGCCCTCACTCGGGCACTGCCTCCCAGGTAATTCTCCAACCGGGCCATCATTATTTTCATCGCCGATCGGTGTCCACCACACTATCAGTTCTTATAATCTGTACAACAAAACGGATTACTTATACCTAATGCAATAATGCAGTTCTCCAACCAAAGAGGCATAAAAAGATAGTCATGATGAGGAACTAATCGAAAACTTAAATCAGTCTTGGGTCATAAATTATTAGACATCTTCAACGACACATTGTGATTCTCATTTGGTATCATCCCCATTCCAATCACACACGTCTGCAGTGAAAGTTGCATAAAAATACCCTGAACTGAATGTCATTTGGTTAAATAGAATATAGACGAACGTTTGAGTAAAGTCAGTCGGTCGTTGCCTGTGAACACGATATAGGCAATCCATTGAAAGATTGCATGATGTATCAGTTGCACGCTAGGGAAAAATGCTCAAATGTTAATCAGTCCTTTAGTCCTTTTTCATCCTGAGTAAAAATCAAGTAACTTTTTGAGGTGTAACTTTTATATACTTTGAAAAAAGTGAGATTTTAACAATTCAAATGATCTCAAGTCTCATTTTTCAGCATGCCAATGCCCACAAACCCCCACACTGGCCAGGAGAATTTAGAGCACAGTGTTTAGTAACCATTACAATATTATGCAACTGATGACTGAAGTAATTTAAAATATCAGCGGGATACGGGAACACAAACTGTAGTATTTTCAGCAAGGTTATAACCCAGCATCTTACATGATATGTGGATATACATACTCATTCGGTCGGTGGTGGTGGTGTGGCCCTGGTGAAAACGATATATTTTTCAGTTTCGCTTATTGTTATGAAAAGGGATTTCTACCGTGAATCATGTGAACAGCTTCTGTGATACTTTTTGTGATACAACAACGTATGCAACTTTTTTTCTCATGTCAGATTCCCATTAATCCTAAAACTTTTCGAACCCCTTGTCTTCTTGCATTTGAAGATGATCTGTTTAAGTTTTCAATCCCAAATGCAATCCAGTTTCTGATGCCCATCTTGATTTTGTTGATGTACGGTCGGTGGTGGTGTGATGTTCATACGTATCAGTGTCGGTGTCGCCACGCTCATCGAGATCATAGCAGTTGCCCTGCCTGATGCTTGTTCGCCTGTTTGCCAGCTTGCAACATCTTGCTGCTTTTGTTTTTCTTCTTGTCTTTTATTACAATTTACTATCACTCAAGAATTTTTTATTTCATATGGAGGACGAGAACGACATGCAACAGAGATGAAACAATTAAGAGAAAAAATGAAGTGCTGGTGAATAAATGTTCTATTAATGCAAATACTGACAAATAAATTTTATTCCGTGCTACTGTTTAGCGATGGGGGACCAACATCCGTCAAGCCTCATTGTGAAATTCACATAAAAAGTGTCCGCACTTAAGAGAGCCCTGGTAAAAATCCCATGGGAGAGTTATATATTTGAATTTTAAACAGAACCTTTTGGCAATTGTATATTGTCTTGTTAGAATACAGATGGAGGGAAATGGTGAAGTAGAAAGTGGATTTAACTTGAAATTGCTCTCACATGGTGCTATCACATCTATCACAATAGTTGTTTGGCAAATTGGTAGGCGAGACAAAAAAATTACGAATGCATGACAAAGTTCGATTCGAATGCTGAGGCGATGCTCTACCCATGCGAGTTGGACGGGAATGATACGAAGAGATGGTCTCCGACTAATTTTACCATATGAAACCCCCAGTCCCAGTTCGGATCATTTTTCTGCTTGTGAGACTTAACGATCTTACTGATAAGAATCGAAAATCGATAATTCTACAATCTGGGTTTGGGAGTGATTTATCACGTATTTATTTATTTTTTTCCAACTACACTATGATACAATAACCGTAGGCTACGATACACGACGACTGACTACTTATAGATTCTGACTGACACGCTGTCTGCCTATGCCTTTGTCTGAGAGTGAGTGTGAAGAACGAAACGCAAAAATCAGATAAATCATATAAATCCGAAAGCTAAAGCGGCAGTGCAAGTATTTTAGTATTTATATGGTAATCTTTGTTTCGTTTACACTCACCGCATATACCCATGTATTTACAATACACATTGTTGGACAACTGCAACCCTGTAGTTGCAGCATGCAAAATATGTCAGAAAGACTGCATTCTGTCTATTTTCGAATATAACGAACAACCACACAGCCAGCCTAGCCGTCGTCCCAAGGGGAGATGTGAATGTCAAACTTTTTTTTTTCACAAGATGATCAAATCATCTTTTAAACAACTTCAATCCGAACAATCCATGCTTGAGCCCAGATATTGCCAGTCAAGTCACATAGGAAACTCACATAATTTCTGCCATTCATCCCTTCACACTCACACTTGTTAGCATTTGTGTTTATCATGCGTCAAATCAGATCAACTCAGTGATCTTGTCAAGTTTCATCACGAATGTAATTTCTGAGCAAGTGTGCCTGCACAATGTGTTCTGTGTGCAAACTTCAGTTTGGCATAAAAATCAAAAGATTAACATTAATTACATTCTAAAGGGTAAATTATCTACCTACGAAGTTCGATCCTGTCATTTTCTACTTGAAATTCAGTAAATTAATTTCGTGGATTAGCCGTACCTGTAGTACCTACCTACCAATTTCACTATAATGTAGTCGACTGTAGCGGTCAACTGACTATCATCAAACCAATGCAATATCCCAGAAGAGAAAAGATTATCATTATTTTGTGCAACAGCAAGCAACTGAAAACGCAGAACGCAGCAAGACTGCATGAGTAATGCGGAAAATATGGAAATAGAGTAATTACTTGGGGAGAACCCACCAGAAACCTTGTGTACTGTGGAAAAATTCGTTGCATCATTTATTTTTTCGTGGAATTGTATATAAAATTCAATAAGCTCAGTAATTGTAAACATCCTCCCGTTTTCAAATTCTAGATTGCAATGACTACCCACATAATGCCTGTCTTTGAAGAAGAATCAATAATTCATCATTTTTTATTATGTCGATGTCGATGGATAACCGAATATTGAAAGGTGGAATAATGGCTGCTTGGATTACTGCAGCACCTGGGTAGCTACTAGTATACCCAAATCTAGGAACCCGATCAGTTAAGTCGGACTCAAATAAACCATATGTCTGTATGTCTTTATGACTGGGATATTGACCAGGCTTTTATGCATTCATTCAACCTACATCCTAAAAAGTGGACTTTTGATAAGATACGCCATCATTATGATCCATTTATAAAACCAGCTTTCCGCCAACGACAGAAAAATCGTAAAACCACCTTCAAACCAGCAAGTTATTCCCATTTATCGTCAAATTGACTTGTTTTAGTTTTCAATGGAAAGACATTTTTCACGAATAGATACTTTTGGGCTGGTAAAAGATACGCCATCATTATGATCCATTTATAAAACCAGCTTTCCGCCAACGACAGAAAAATCGTAAAACCACCTTCAAACCAGCAAGTTATTCCCATTTATCGTCAAATTGACTTGTTTTACTTTTCAATGGAAAGACATTTTTCACGAATAGATACTTTTGGGCTGGTAAAATACCTAAAAAAAAAAGAAGTTTATAGCCAAATGACCAGCGCTATGCAGATTGACATCAAGATTTGCATTAAGAAGTGAAGTTGTTATAGTGTGGGATGCATTTGATGGCAAATCAATGAAGTTTATAAACCCATAGCATTAGACTAAAACTTGTCCTCGAACGACTTGTATTCCGTATGGTTGACAAAGAAAGTTGAAAGAGGGAATTTATGACCTTCATAACATTCGTCCTAAACTGTTACGGCGACTATAATTAAATTATGCCCAGCGTTACAAACTACATTCCCTTGTGCAGGATCCAATGCAGAGATACAGAAAGTGTACTACATTTCAATGAAAGTGACTGTGTGCTCCTGATGCACAAAAGATGTGAGAGGATTGGCTTCACCTGACAATGACAAATGATGAGCGTGTTACAGGGATATATATATTTTGCATCCTGAAATTTTGAATCAATTCCATTTTTTGCACTCCCTGGACCTGTTTCTAAGATCCGTTTGGATAGGATACTTGTTTTCTATCATAATCTATAACTATTGCTCTTCGATATATCCTGTATACCACCAAAATCCTGTATTCAGTTTTTATGAATATTATGCATTTACTCTTATCACATACACATTGCCACATTGAAGCACTGGTACTGCGGCATTGACAAGGACATTGAATACAACCATTTGCCATTTCATCATCAGTCATATCAATCAAAGAGTGAATTTGAACTGGTACTTATCCACTTTATGGCCAATAGTACATAGTACATACACTCTCTCTACCCTTTAAAAATATACGCTTAGGTACACACAATACACTGCAAAACTGCAAATGTCGCAGTAACGCAAAGAAAACTTTTGTTTTCACTGTGCATTTTTAGATATATAAACTGAGAGACTGCAAGTTTTGCATAGCGATGCACTATTTACCTAATCATGTTCAACATCATGGGACAGTGTAGTCCGTATTATATCTGATTGGAGTAACCAAATATTTATTCTTTGATGATCTTTAAGAAACTTGAATACACAATTTTTGCATAATATACGGGTTGTTTGTTTGTCCAAAAGTGTACGTTAAGTCATGATCCCATGCATGCATAATAATGTGTATTCCTTGCAAACACCTACGAAAAGGGTGAACATATTTTTAATCCATGTGAAGCATTTCCCCTCAAACCACTTCATTTTTTTTGGATAATTTTGCAAAGCAGACTGACGGACACGTACTGACACTGACTTTTGACTCTGGAGTCTGTTCCAGTTCATTAGTTCTACACTTACTTGCAAAACTCCCGTGCAAGAAGAGTTTTCGCTATATTGTTTCTGCATGTGTGCATCTACGCTGATCGCGCCGTGCCTATTGATCAGGAACAAGGTCCAACGGCGGAATGATCATAAATGGCAATGTTACATGGTCCGCTTAAACTCAAACTTTTTCCCAAGACAGATGTAATCTTTGTAGATTCTATTGTGCTCCACAGCACATGGCAAAATTGCAATAAAGTTGATTCTGCAAAAACTCGATAAAATATTCTGGATTCTCTTCCCTCTTCACTAGAAAAGATTGCCCATCTATTGTATAGTAAATAGTAGCCCCGTCATCATCAACTAATGTATGAATATGTATTGGCAATCTGTCGATTACATAAAAGCTGTCAACTGGTGCGTATCTTATATGAGACTTGTCTACACTCAGACTACTAGTTGCAGAAAACAGAAGAAAAACCTCGATCCCGGATGTGAGCGTTAGAAAGAGTCGAGCCGAAGCCAATTTGAAGAAAATGAAAAAGATGTTGATTCGCATTATGGAAAAAAAATTAGCATGGAAAGGTATAAAAAAGATGAGATACATATATACATTCTTTCTTAGTATGCAGCAACCTCCTGAATGAGTCAACAGTCAACTCGATTACCACGATGCGATGGCTACATCATATCATATCACATCACAAAAGTAGTTCTACTTTACTTTGGCACGCACGCTTTACCAAGCTGAATAATGCTCACTTCTTCGGCAACTATTTCACTGAATAATTTACGATACAAGTGGATAAGCTGATTTAGGATAAAAAGGTAAATCATGCAAATTTACGTTTTAATCAATGCTCAGACTCCTGTGTTCGTTTCGTTTTCAAGGAAGCGGTACTATAAGTCTATAGTTCAGCAAGGAGCAACCGAACCCTCCGTCTGTTTTGCGGTTTATTTTTCTCTTAAAACGTTCCACATAAGGTTTTACGTAAGGTTCACTTACCTTCATCCTAAACCTTGTTACAACATATATATTATACTTCCCGATGAGCTGAAAGGTATTAAAATGGAAATTGTAAAGTTGGCTGTCGAAATCTGACTCGATATTAATTGTTAAAAAATGATGCGAACCTGCCATTATCCCGCCTATGCCAACATGAATATTTTATTTTTTCATTGGTCAAATTAACAAAACTTCGTTTGTTGTTCCGAAGGAGGTTGTCGCTGTCGATAATTCAGCGTAATAACTTCGCGTGAAAACAACATTGTGACTCTCATCCATAATGATCATTTTATACGTGTTGAACACCCATCATGTCCATAATAATTTATTTGGGAAGACCAATCGAGTCTAAGCGAGCATTGCACGGGATACGTATAATGGTATAATATACCGTGAAAAACATAAATGTATAATATGCAAATAAAAATCTTTTGACAAGAAATTCAAGGATTTTCATAAAACCACAAAGTTTCTTTTCTAGAGATGCAAGTTTAAGGAAAACTTATATTATGCAAATGACTTTACCGTAAAAAACTGGTGTCCGTTGTAAAACATAACATATAACTTATTATAAGCAATTCATTTTTGTCTATTCAATTCTTTTCAGAGTAAAATCATTTGAAGGGGAACGTAAACATCTCGGCAAGAAGTCGTAGTTAGCAAGTCTTTTAAACCAGTGGATTTATAGTGTACATTAAAACAAAAAAACGCCAAACATTATGTCAGACAAGACAACACACAATCTGAATATTTAATGTGACGTGATGACGAAAAGTTTTTGGAATGATAGATTTCATTCATCCATCATTTTTCGCAGTGTACTATACAATCTCAACAGGGACAGTCAGTGTATTTCTAAGCGTGCATTTTGCAACAGTTTAACAATTCTTCGGAAAGTTTTTTTTTGTATTGAATTGCCTTTTATTTTACAATTTTACCAGAGAACACAAAGACTCCTTGTTTCATTCACATAAACTCCCTTTGTTCTGTGTATACCAAAAGAGGGTCTTAAGACGTTATTTATCTGCAGCTTATAGTTCGTTTCTGTTTGTTTGAAAATCTCGGTTTTATGACAAGTCTGACCACATCAGCTGCACACACCTAATCTTTAGCTAGGAAAAGGTCAAGTGAACCAGTATCCATAAAACAGGAAATCTTGCTTTTCCACCAGCACCAAAGCAGTTTCAGTTTTACGAAGGGATGGAATTGATTTATGTTCCGTTTTGTTCTCTGATTAAATACAAAAATTTCTCATTCACAATACCCCTTTTATTACGTTTTTAATATTTATACTAGCGCTTGTATGCCAGCCTATGCAAGCAAAATGAAATAATCCACTGGTATTGTATCTACATATAAATTACCTGGCCACTACTGGGTATACTGTATTCAGGTGATACATTATTATTATGAATCCAAACAAAGTCCAAAACGATTTTGTTTTTGCTGATGAGATGTGATGCTATTTGGCTACTTTCATGAGAGGAGTCTAGTGGAGTGGTGACTGCGCTTTCATTGTTTTTTATCTCTCGCCCACATTCATACAGATCGACGTCATTATCATTATCACACATTTTATCACTTTATAGGTAGCTAGTCGTGTTCGTCGCTATTAAATTTTGGATCTCGCATGTACTATTATGTAACTCGCAGTACCAGTCGCGCAGTCTTATATAACTACAGGTGAAATACTATAAACTGCGCCTTATGACTAGGTATATAAACCGTATGCGGTGCACGGCATTTTTTACGACATCGTAAGAAAAACCCGTGTAGAAAACCAAAGCATCACATTTTTAAAACAAAATATTCAGTGACTCGTTTAAACTACCACTAGCTGAGTGTGTACTACATGGTTTCTTCAAACCGTGTCTGCCTGCTGACTGGACTGTTAAAAAGCTTTAAATTTGAGGATGTGGTAAAATTAGTGTAAAAATATAAAAAACATATATAGGCAGTTTGAAAAAAATGAAGCCTTAGTAGGGAATTTCTTCTTATCAGTTGTGCATATACGTCCATATACCAGCCGCTTTTTACACAACTTCACTGTATTGTTTGCATGGCTGATTAGGTTCTTCTAGCCGAAGGAATTCTTCTCCTGAATAAAATTAACTCGACGAGGGTGAAATGGCGGTTTTATGGATATACTCTGCATAAATTTCACATTCTCTCCTGATTAAGTTAACTAACCGTTCCCGGTCTGCTCTTTTGGTTTTTCTGGCCAGTCCTTTAAAAGTCGTCAATATTGGTGGAGCGACGACGAGTCATTATTATCGATCCGACCAAGGAACGTTATTCGATGGTATGCCGTATGCCATCGTAAAACATTTTTTTTGCATTCTATAATCACTACAAGAGTGATTCGTTGGATAGGTACGGGACGCAGGTGAACATCCTGCTGGATTCCTATCTATGCATAACATGGGAATATATACTGTACCATTCGCTGCTGCACTAACCTTTCGTCTCTCACTTTAAGGTCAGAGTGTAGACATAATATTAATTAAAAATTCATAGCAGGCTTTGGTCAGTAATTAGCCCTGACATTTTGAAATTATTTTGAAAAGGCTCACCTACTACATGGTGGAGCGGCAGCGTGGTGTGGTGCATATGGCGTAATGATAAATGATTTCAACTGTAATCCTGAATTTTCTAGTACAAAACTGCTACCTGGTAAATCCTGCTCACTCCATTAACCCAGGCGGATAACCGCTCGTCTACCTACACGAACGAGCGAGCGAGCAAACGAATTTGGATGGAAGACGTGTAAAATGAACGGCTATAATGACTCATCATTTTGTCGTATTGTATATATTGTATCATTTCAGTGAGTCTTCAACTTTGAAAGAATTACTTTCAACCATTCAGGAGCAAATTTGTGCTGTAAAAAAAACTCTGCAACAGCAGCCTGTGTGGTATATGGAACTTGTGAGAAATGGATTTTGAAAAAAAAAATCGGCCAGTGATGAATTAGTTGGCTCCAGGCAAATTTCTGTCTGTCTGCACTCGTGCGTGATGTGATATCTGCATATAGGTTGATTTTTGTTTTTGTACCTGCATAATATTGCACGATTCAATTCAGACTTTGGTATATACGCGAAATATCCGAGCCAAACTTCTCAATCTTCAGTTCTGGTTTTCGCATTTCTTTTTATTCACTAAAACCCATGATAACCGCATTATAGCCTTAGAGTAAATCTGCTGAAGAAGCAAATTTCTTTCGTTGTGTTGCATCCTCAAATTCCCTTTCTCAGATTCCCATCATATATTCTACTGACGATGAGACACCTCTTCGTCTTCAACGTTGTTTTATAAAAAGTGTCAGTAATTTCATGATGTTAAGCTAACATGAAATATACGTTTTCCACTTTGATTTGCCAAAGTTAATGCACTCATTATTACAAAACTGTGTGATTCCACCGTGAAATATTTCAGTATATATTGCGTTGTGTATTATACTTATACTTATATCTTCCTGTTGCACCCCAAAATACTTCAATAGCGTTACTACGGACTGGCATATTTATTTTTTAATGAAATTCAGACGTGCTGGTTGCACCCGACTGCTGGAGTATTTTGAATGTTTGAAAAAAATTATCATGATTCAATAGCGTTTAACGTTAGATTTATTGACTAATTTCATGTCTTGCCTCGTCGTACGTAACACAATCTCATTCCAAATGTCTGCATTTCAAAATACAAGATTTTCATCACAGAAGGCCGTCGCGGTAAAGGGACAAAAATTCACTTTCTCTAAAAAATTTAAACATTAATCAAGCTTATCAAAAACATGACAAAGTGGCAGTCAACCTAAAATAATTTTTCTCGTCCCAAACTCAATTAGGCTATTTCTCTTGTTAAACACAGCGGCAGCTGAGTGAGGTTTGATTTTCCACGAAAAGGAGCAACTCCCCAAAACTATCCATCGCAAACTTAACATGACGCAGAGGGGTAGGTACGTGCACGAAAAATTCCACCTGTTGCATCCATGTCATCATAAACCTTCGCAAACAACCCTATATTTTAATTTAGATCGTACTTTTCATTCTCTCTCCCAGACATAACACAACTCAACAATGAACAACAGTTAACGCCTCGCCTTTCTTTATGTAAAACTGCGCATAGACAACCCGAATTAAACACGACGTTGATGTTGATAATGGTCGATCATCATCATCGCAATCTTCCATGCAGAGAATGTACTATAGTAGTAACATAACATCATCATTGCCCATCATCAACAGCCTCGTCTTCACGATGATTTTAATTCCTTGTGTCTCATCATTACTATTATAATCGGAGTCTGTGTTTAAATATGCGAAAAATTCTGCATCTACGGACAAATCAAGATTATAAAACGGTGCATTAAGGGTTTAAATGATTACAAAGCGAGATTCAAATGATTCCAACCCTTCTTTAAACAACAACACTTGAGCAAATGATGTCCGAGAGGAAAAGTTGTTCATCCTTTCTGGTCCCAACTGTATTCCTCTCTGGAGTTAATGGCTGCTGCTTCGTTTGATGCCCTATTCTTAACACAATCTAAATCCAAATAAAATTACATCTTTGCATATATATGCATATCAAGTAGACAATTTTACATTTTCACTTCATCCATAAAGATTCATAGAGAGCTGTGCATTCCTCTTTTCACGGGCTCACACACACACATGATGTGATGTTTCATGGTTCCCTTTTATGGTTGTAAATTTCAAAGGAGCAAGCTCGAAGATATTTTTTGGTCCGAGCACTATATTTTGCTTGCATGTTTGTACAATCTCCCCACATACATATTTATTTTCACCTCACGATGATGCATTCTTTTAATATGTGTAATACGCCAAAAGTCAGTGTCGGCAAACCAGTAAGAATCCATACCAAAAAAGCCACAAGCCAGATATCGCCGGATGAATTGCACTCTGCAAGAGGAGACGATGAACGGATGACCAGAAAAAGCTCACAATTCAGAAGAATAATATGAGGCAAGTGCGGTTTAACTTTTTGTTGGTTGTGGGCAAAAAGTTATAGAGGAAAGTTTTTTTCCTCTCTCGTTTGTTTTTGCTTGTGCTGCACTTAGCTTTTATGCATGTATGTACACAGATAATCATAATGATGATAATAATACGTGCACATTTTGTAGATTATTAGACAAGTCATAATAATATGGAATGCATGTAGATGGGTTACATGCAAGTTTTAAAGTGTGCAACTGTGCAAGTGTACATATACTTGTTTCTTGATTAAACTCCACAATATAACATGTGTAATGCTTGTTACTCGAATAATCATTGTAGTCGTCATGCACAGCATGCAGAGTTACTCCGGAGGGCATGGTGGATTAATTAGGGAGGCAATATTATCATTATCGTTATTATTATACATTACTTATACACACAAACCTCTGGAGCTGTAGACAAACGTTAAGTGGGCAAATGAAACACGAAGTGCATTCTCAAAAGGAATATTATGCAGATCCCTCGAAAGGCATATAATCCGGATAGGTGTATCGTGATCAATTTACTTGGTATGACAAGACCGTATTCCTATTTCACATTTGAATGACAGGAATTAGAAAATCCCCAACTTTGAAAAAATCTAACAGGATACTCACTCAGTTTCTCTATTAAATTAGTAAAATGAGGAAAAACAGGAATACTTTTTTCCCCAAAAAAAAATTAGGAAAACTCCCTCAAGGGAAATAATCTCAAGTTGAGTGCGCATAAAATTCTGGATTTTGCACACATTATGAATATCAATAAACCATATGCTTTAACTACCTATACTATAAAGGCATTCAAATACCAACTATTACAATAACTGTGGATAAATTCGGCGAAAATGTTGCATTTCTGAATACTAATGTATACAACGATGGGGTTTATAGATAATCATATACGATATAGGATTAGCAGAAGGTTGCCCGCTTTGACTTCAAATGCTCGAAACAAAACTATGGACCAATGGAGTTGAGCATTTCTTTTACAGCTTGAGCTGTGCAGCTTTCACTTCGTCTGCTAACACTGTACACTGCATAGGTCGTTCTATTTTTGAAAATTTTAGCATAAAATTATACATATTGATACTCAGTGTTCAACCCCTTTTCCCTCCTTTGTCGTGTAGTTTCACTGGATTTGATCATCTTTTGATACAAACTATATTATTATGCTGATACAGTTGAAGAGCCAAACCCCTGCCGCACCGCCGCCACAGACGGTCAAGTCAAGTGCAAACTTCCTTTTGAAATAGCTCCCCATCCAATTCTGTCATTCTAAGACAGGGTGAAATCTACAAAAGCGAAAAATAACCGCAGAAAATAGTTATGAAGCATCCGGGTCAAATCTGCTTCTATTTTGTCTCACAAGGATTCGCCGTATCTGCAGACACGACGCTGAAAAAAATCAACCCTCATATTGTACACAATGTAATTACGTATAATATGCATGCAAATCCATGTAACACATATATTTCAGTTCTGCAGGTCTACAGAGATTCGCTAGAGAAGAGCAAACATTTGAAAACTCACTTGAGTAGTAGTTGAAAACTAATGAATACATATCAATTGTATACTAACTCATCACATGGATGGAACCCCACATGCACAATTGCAAATCAGCATATATTTCTCTCTGCCACGGCCCTACCCTTTCTCGCCATTTACAACTTGAAAGGTTAAAACACTTACTACAAGCCAACTAGCCTACACCATGTCGTTTATCAAATTAAAATGCGGAATACTTATTTCGCTACAGATACATAAATCCGCAAGCAAATTACATTTATAGTATTATTTACAACAGAGTAATAATAATCCAACCAACCAAACAAACGGGTATTGCACTCGAGACCTGACTGAACTGAACCTTTCAATCAGTGTTTTTCCAAGATGTCAACAATAAACTTGAAAGCTTACACACATCGAAAAGGAGTTTTGTTGTTAATTGAGCTAATACACAGATCATGCTTAGGTGGGAGCGTAATCTTTGCAATGAAAATCATAAAGCCTGTATTTCTCAAGAGTGGTGAGCAGTGAATCAGAAGAAGAAACAAACAAAAAATGTATATTGATCTCTTTCAGAGTAACTGATTCAAACTGTCTAATAATCACAAGTAGGTTGGCTGCTTAGCTTTATGTATATCATTTCACCTTTACCATTCGGTGGTATAACATGAACGATAATATTTATCTGTCTGCCTAGCCTATTTTCCTTTCATTATGCGCGATTTTCGGGCCACGGGTTGTGCTTCAGCACTTGGGAGATTTGTAGGAAAAATTCATTTCAAAACATAAATAAGAGCATATATTCTTTCAAATGTCAAAATCGCATAAAATACAGTTGAGAGATCACTTGTTTCATTTCTCACAGAGTAAGAAGCAGGGCGACTAGTCAACCGAAAAAAGGGGAATTCAAATAAGCATCTCTGGGATGAGAGTCAATATTGTATTATGTATCGACAGATTATTCGACATGCAATAATCCAACAAGTCAATGTCAGGGCCACACCTTATCGTTCCTGTTTCCTTATGCAAATCTCTGCTGTTACCACAAGGAACATACATTCACCTCCCTACTTGCAACAAACCCCTCCACCGTTTTTCACGGCAAGTGGTCAAACTCCAAGGAAAAACCTTTTTTAAATTGAATGAAGATTTCAGCAATCTGGCAAACCTGAAATGTTACGACTTTATACGATTTTTGTCATATCACATTTCTCTTCTCCCTCTCCTATGGAAATCCTTTCATTTTAAATCGGCAAACTTGGGAATCCAATCAATGGGGAAAAACAGCGTCATCATCGACTGTGATGGGAGATAAGTAAAAAATTGAAGTGTTCGTGTGGCGCAGTGATGTGATGGTGTTGGGCCAGCGTAATGCCGGTGTCACTTCAACATCCGCGCATCAATTAACTCGAGGGCTGAATCAGTTTGCTTTTCCTCTAGGCAGAAGGTAGGAGTATGTATATAGAGAACGTCTTGTTCCCTCGAAGTTCCCGTAATCTCATATATTCGGTAGATGTAACATGTCAATTCAATAACACTAAAGCACTTTGTGAAGAAACATTTCAATCGAACCGTATAAGTGGCTTGGATCGCATTTTGAAGAGTGAAACAAGTAGAATTGTTTATGGTAAATAATGTAAAATGACAATGTTTTTTATTGTCATGTTTCAAAGGTAAGAACAAGAGAGACAGACAACAAAAGGAAAGAAATGAAAAAATACGCTCTCCTGAATGAACGCTCAGTCAGTTAAGTGAGTCTCACATCAGTTTTTTAAGATACATTGTGCATGTAGTTTAGTTCGTAAAAGCAAACCAGCAGTCTTTCCCTTCGGTAAACAAAAAAGTGTAACAAGCATCAGGAAGGGAGAAGGACGAAATGTAGAAAAAAATGAGGAATAAAACTGCATTATTTTTGCCAGACAACAGGATACAAAAGCACACACATATTTATACACCTAGTGAGACGATGATGATGAGTTCCCCCTTTTAATAGCAAGTGTCTACAATAAAAGTTGAGAAAAAACTGCAGGATGATGAGCCATGAGCCATGTGTCAAAATGAAGATGAAGCAAAGGAGAGGAGAGAATCAACGTCATCAGGGATGAGTGCTAGTAGTACGAGTGCAGAATATTATGCATATTTTTTTCTTCAAAACTGTAATGCTCTTATACAATACATTGATTTGTGTGGTTGCATTCAAGCCGTAAAAAATATCCACTGATCAGCTTCATCATCATGATCATCATCACCATTGCCATTGGGCAGGGTGTGGCCCGTTTTCTGACTTAAGTGTAAAAGTAACTGCATGTTAGGAGGAAACACAAAACGACCAGAGTAAAAACCTGTGCATCAGAAAAGCAACAGGTGGGTATAAAAATTCTCCCTTGGTTAGTATCTCTCCCTCTCTCTCCCTCTCGCTCTGTGAGTAACAGCTAACAACTAAACCACACTTTGCACAAGTAATAAAAGGATGCTGTAATATGGACAAAATATAAAGCATTTTTCTGCCTAGTTATAATTTTTTTTAGCTTCTATTAAGTAATAACAACATTAGCATATTAAAATAAATGGATCCTGCTGGACAGTTGGAGTTAACAGGTAGGGACGGGATGCCACTGCCACACAAGAGTAGATCCGTAACATAAAGGAGGCGCTGGCACGCTGCATATAAAATGATAAACACTAACCTTTTTTCATGGTGTCACGCTGCTTGTCTCACATTTTGCCACTAGCTTAAATGCTATATTGAGGAGGGCTTGTGAGCAAGCATACACCTTATTTTATGAATTCCTGTGTGCGATTATATGTATATGCGATTTAACAAAATGTGTTCATTGAATTTCATTGAAAACCCATGATAAATCAGTTCCGTTTATGCTCACTTCACTCTGCTCTCCGGAATAATGGCTGCATCATATAAATCCCCAGCTGAAATTAATCATTATTGTAGTAAAAAAAATTGGTTTGGAGGTGCTCGCTCACCTGTAAGCAGTCCATTCCTGGATCGATTCTGGCATTCTTCTTGAGCGAGAAATATGCCAACTTCTCCCGCTGGCTTTAAATCAAAACGTATATTCTTTGTCTTTAGCAGAGTGCTCTTGATTATTGATTGCACAAACTCGTTCAAAACAGTTCGCACTTGCTTCCTTCCTGATTGCTGATGCCAGAGGCGGAGTCTACAGAGGATTCCCGAGAGGGGAACCGAGAGACTATAAAACAACAAATAGATTTTCATTGATAAAAACAACATGCCATTTAAGACTCATTGGTTTACTCATCAGCAGGGAAATTGATACCTCTTTCTTCCTGCAGCAGATATGATCCAACAACAACATAAAATGAAGCAATTGATTTTTTTAAAAATCAAACGCTTACTCGTCCCGAGTTTTATCTCTCATTATAATTTCCATTAAATGCTATATTAACTGGTCTGGAACAAGGCTCGAATCGAATGGTCAACGAGCCTGTACAAATTACAACAATGAGGAGGAAGGAGTGTCCTATAACCATAATAACTTGGTTTTCGTACGGTATCACTCAGATATCATGTTCGATATACATGTCATGTATTACGTGCGTTAATCCTATAACCAGTCGTATCATTGATCATCAACTTTTTTATCGATAGTAATCACAAGATCTTGAATCAGCTTATTAAAAAATGATTCAATGATCCAATAACGATCTTCTTAGATTATTAACTTGAAAGTTGGGCTGTATTGTTATACCAAGAAAAAGTGCATATTATGCCAACCAACAACAACGACGACGGAGGATCCTGTCATGATCATATCATATCTACAAAATGGACAATATGCCTTAATAATACTTTCCATTTTGACGGGGCAGACCGTTCGTTCGGGTAATCAACTTGAATAGATCAATCCCCAAAAAGTCCATTTACGACTAAGGTAATCCGCACAAAAAGGCAAATTAGTTGTTTTCAAATCAGTTAATAAAAAGTTTAGCCAATTCGATCCGATTCTACTTAAGGCTTTTTTGCTCACGATGAGACTATGGGGACTCCTCTTTCACAATCTCATATATTCGTACAGCAACAACTTTTAGACCGTTTAGCAATTCCCATCACCGCCTCTACCTACTGCAAACCTGCCAACTGTTCAAATAGCAATTTGAAGACCAAACAAGTCACAAGTCCGCACCACCAAACTGTATGGACCTTTTTCTTTTTCTACTTGTTTGTAAAAGTTCAAACTTGACCGACAGTTCGAAGCCTTGAGCAAGCACCATGTTGTTAGGAAAAACCGAAGAAGGAGATGGACCAAGAAGAATCAAATAATCAACTGTTGAAGGAAGGCATCTCTTCCTCGTCAAGCAGAAAACCCCACATAAAAATTTCACAAGGAACACAGCCGCATGCATCTGCATTGCACATAGCATCATCATTGCATATAACCGTGGCGCAGCATCACATCACATCACCACCGCACACCGGTCAAGTCAAACCAAAAGCGATATTAAAAATGCTTACAAGGCCATAGGCAGGTAGGATTTAGTCTCCTGATAAAATTCCTGTCGCACCACAACAACAACGACGAGAGAGAAAAGAGCAATAGGCCCCCTGAAAAATTACCTACAATACATATTTATACATACACTCCTCCGCGATGTATTTTGTTATTTTTTTTATTCCTCGATTGATCTCCTTGCGATAATCAACTTGCAAAGCAAGGTTACCTAAGTGTCTCGCTAGAGAGATGTGTGCAAGGGGATGCAATGTGATGTGATGTAAACGCAAACGGATTGATTCCATTCCATTCCTCTCCTCAGCCTTTGCTCCTGCTCCGCTGCTCCTAGGGAGGAGGAGACGGAGAAATAAATGCGATTTTTGCGCGTACAATTTTTATCCCTTGTGTATTCCGCTTGGGTGAATCTTCTCTTGTTCTGATGTTGCCGGCCGGCCGAAAAGGAGCTCGGAGATTGATATAGGTACAAGTAAAATGCAATGCAAGGAGAGCCAGAGAGCTAATCTATAGATTCATACTTTAATGTCTGTATTATCAATCGCGATTTTTCTCTCATGACTTCAACGCATATTACTATGCAGGCATGAAAGGTGAAAAATAATAATATATTTGCATACATTATCTTCAGCTAGGTTGTGATACGATGACTTGTTAAAGCGATTACGATTACATTACATCTTCACTTCACCCGAAAAAAGAGCCTTTAAGCATTCCCTTAAGTATTAAAAAAAGAGTGGCTCATATTTGTTTGTTGGCTATGTACACCGGTATGATATGTGCGGGTTTAAGATTCTTGTAATAATCATAACCGTAATAATTATAATAATAGCAATAATAATAATGATAATATGCAAATTTTACCTTGTAATTAGAAGCAACCAAACAGCGAGCTAGATAGTATCTATCATGACGTTTCGCAGAATTGCTATACAGGAATGCTGTGTCGTGCAGTTAGTTACTATACATGATTCGTTTTCAGTTTACATCGCCATCATCTGCATGTAGGTGGTATGCGGGACAGTTTTTAAAAAATGCAAAAAATATCTGGTGAATAGTAATAGCAGTCCTCTTTGAGCAAATCTTTGTTTAGTAGTTGATCCACCGCATAGTAGGAAATGATATTGTTTTATAAAAGTATAGAGCTACGGAATTTTGCAAGACGCTTCTTGAGATAATGATGATCCTCTAACTTAAATTCTCATCACATCGTCTCGCTCATCTCTGGCTGGGTTTACTAAAAAGGAGGCACAAAACAAGTCACAGATATGCAGCAGCAGCGGAAAAGGAGTCTAAAAAGACTTTACAAGACAAAGCATGTATCTCTCTCTCGAAGAGTCTCGAGAATCGACTAATCTATAATATGCCGAAAGGATGGCTTGAAGGTTTGATTAATGATACAAAATGGAAATGGTCCAGGTGAAAAAATGTAAATGAGCTCAGGTGTTGACAGGTTGGCTTTCATGTTGTATACATTTCAGTCAGCCTGTTCGGCTCAATAACTTATTATGATGATGATAACAACGATGATACTTATTATTATTACTGTTCACTACTGCAAAACTACGCAGACAATGTAGAACACATAATATGGGGTGAGAGCACGTAATAATAATGACTATAACAATAAGGCTTTAACTAAGGGATGGATGGTTATCATCACTTTTCTTTCTAATTGACTTTAAGCTATCCATTACACTTTGTTCTCGGGCAGAGATGAGGCAGCGGAGAGAGAACCGAGAGACTCCTGATCGAGAGGCTAGTCTTTAAGTATACGTATTGTTCTTTTTAGAGGTATGAGCAGCAACAACAACTATACTTACTCCTAAAGTATCAGCAGGTTATTTAGAATGATACATGATTTTATAGGGAATTGACTGGTTCGAAGTGGATTTAACACTCATCTATCTGCTGCGCATGCATGCAAGCAACGCAACATAGTGTTGTAGTTTGTAGTAAGTCATCGTTTCTCCAACAAGTCTCTAACCTGCTAAATATGTCAGTAATGGGTAGTGGTACATCTGCTGCTGCTCCTCCTGTACTTTGTGTCAAATGTCAAGAGAATTTGAAAAGGAACGAACGGTGCACTCGTTAATTGAGAGGTTTTCACAGTGGACCTCTAATACCAATCAGAAAGGCCACTGTTTAACAACACGACAGTTAGTAGTTGTCCGGTTTAGAAGTGGTTTACATATTACCAGAAGAAAAAAAAAGGCATGCTATTTGGTTGTTGTACAGGGGTGTGCTTGGATATGGAAGAAATTCAATTTGGTTTTGGGAAAACGCGTAATTTGATAGCCACTGGTCCTTACTTCGCCTTTTCAGATCAAAATGCCAAACCCAAAACTGGCGTGATATTAGTTACTTTAGTTTGAAGGGGAAAATGCAAGAAGCGACTGCTTGTGTTAATAAAAAAAAGGGTTTACTTCATCCTCAAGTCAAGCAAAAAAATGTAAAGTAACTCCTCCGGTGTGTGTTATTTCTGTAAAAATAAGGGCTGTACACATTTGGCAAGCCTGTAGATACATTTTTTTTTACACTTTTATGCTTGTCTTTTAATAACTCATTGACTATTTATTATATATTACAGTTTTCATAATCAACTTTAGCAGAATCATCTTCTTACTGTAGGCGTTTTCATGAGGCAGCATGTTTTTACTTGAGTATTATGTAAAAAAAAATGTTTTCGCAAATATCGAGAAGAAGAACGACGGTGAGAGATATACGGGGGAAAAGCTAAGACTTCAAAGCATTGTACTTTTATAAAATAAAACGATATTATCCTTTCAACATCATCTTGCTCTGCTGAGGTGCTACAGTTGCACATATCCCCAAATCCTCGAAGAAAGTAATATCCTATATAACTTTCTACAGTATTAGGAAAACGCAAGCAAACAGAGACTGGTTCACTTTGAAAAAGTTTGATCATTACATATTTGTTATTTGTACACTAATTGTTAATAGCCACCAGTGCCATATAATCAAAGATCTGGGATTGATTCTATTTACCTGAGGTGAACACAATAGATAGAAACAAGTAAAAAGTGAGCTTTTCTTTGTCTTAAACATTTACCACGAACCACTATTGTCTCCACGCTGCTGGAAACAAGTGGAAATGGAAACCTTCGTTTCATGATGGCAGAGAGAATCACTTCTCTTTGAAGCGAGAACCTGTATAAGAAACATATTGACGCTCTGCTACAACTTGTATCCCCAATTTCAACTTCTTTCGGAAAAGTCTGGCTCTGGCTTTATTACAATCCAGTCTTCCCAGCCAGCACTGTTGCGTGGTGTGATAAGGGGGCTGTAACTCAGGTGTCAAGTGGGTTTATTTGTTACGCTCAATTACATGCACACACTACAACACAAGATGGTGATTTTGCTGCTGTTTCTCTATCATCTCCCATTTTTCCCATGGGCGAAAGAGGCTATGACACCGAATCAAATTTCACAAATGAAATATACGTACCTACACAAAATCCCCAGTTTTCCTCTGCCGGCTCCATAACATATAACACTGAGATATTCATCCTTTAGCTTTTTTGCCTCTAGTGGCATTGCATGATGATCATCATGTCTATGTTGATCAGAAATATTCATGCAAAAACCATTTATAATATAGTTTTAGGTAACAAAACACGAAACAAGATCAGCGTACCCGATTGGCAACGGCTGGCTGCATAGAATTGAAGCAATCGTAGCAGACTCATAATTCATTATGGACAGAAAGAAGAGATGAAAACATGAAAACCGTAGGAGAGCATATTCTAAAACATAGATATTTGGTGAATACTCCTTGCTATTCTTTTCCTCCTCTTCTCATATTCCATTTCATTTCATTTGAAAACATGTAATTTACAAAGCAAAGTAGTTTTTAGACCGATCAGTGAGGTCAAACGAAAAAAAACTACGCTCATATTATCCACTTTCCGACAATCTTGCAACAATTTGGAAAATCCAAATTCATAAATTTCATTTACTTTTGAGAACCCTTTTTAGAAACTAGTTCAAAAGTGCTCTCTTTCTCCTTTGAGATTTAAAACTCTATCAGAGATTTCACAAACGCAGCCGTCGCATATATTGCATTGCCTTGAGAGCCGCTTGGAAGGTTACCGAGTACGCCGCAATAACATTCAACGTAGGTATGCAATGTCGCACACGGCTTGTTTGCACAGACACCTATATATTGCAGAGCCTTCATCCCGATTTCAACTTGTGGGAAAGTCAATGCACTGCAATGTTTTTTTTGCCGTCATCATGCATAAAATAAATATTTAATCTAGTTTCTGCAGGATCTATGATTGTACATACATTCCACCGCCAGCGCCGTCCACAATCTTTGAAGTCTACATGCACCGGTTTATCGCTCTACTATTTTAAATCAAACAATAACCAGGAGAATATATTGATAGTTCATTTTGATGATGCCGGACTGCAACATTGTAACAAGGAAAAAATATATGATTTCACTCCCAACTCCCAATCCCAATACTCCAATTGTAATAAAAGACGAGAAAAAATTGAAGAAGCAAAGCTGAGATAATTTATTTTGAAACTTTGAAAAGCTCCCCATGACTTCGACAAGTTACAAGGGACTCGGCGTCTGTAAACTCATGTCTAGTACATGCAACCAGGATAGCATCTCTCTGTGGCATACATTAGAGCAGCAGCTCGTCTGTTGATCTCCGAATATTATATACGTATAGCCGCACACAAGTGTAAAGTGTAAACTTTCTTTCTGGGATCGGATGCCTACACCCCAGAATATCAAACAGGGAAAGGTACATGCAACTACAGCGGTGTTACATACACCAAATAAAATACATACATATTACTACATTGGATATTTCTCAAGCTCCTGTGTAAGCTTCTGTTCACTGCATGAAAATCTGTACATAAATACTCATCATCGATGTAAGTCTTCGTACGTGAGCTAAATGAAATTAAGGCACAAAATCTGGATTCTCACTGAATCCGTGTGATGGTCGCTGATGTGATGATGATATTTACAAGTGCTGATGAAGGGAATGAGGGTGCAAATTCAAAATTTGATGATCAAGTATCATCATTCCCATTATCAACATCAACGTTGTTTTTTTATTTGCCTATGAGTACAAATATGGCATACTGATTTTTTTTTACATAACTGAAGCAACTTCATTTGAACCAGCTTCTTGTCACATTACATGTAATACACTTCGACAAAAGGTGTTAGTGAAGATGAAGAGTAAAGCCATTGGCAATACATACATTTTGTTAAGGAATATGAGACTGTGAGATGATGATAATTTGCAAGTTGTACAATGCTCCGTCACAACATGAGGGAAGACAGAGGCACGAGCCAAGAACATATTTAACAAGGCAACTATCGCTGCTTGACATTCGGGTTATGACCTGTGTGCTTTGGCTTGGTACTGACTGCTTATTGTAAAATTATGCAAGGTAACAAAAAACGCTTAACACGGTCTACAGTCTAAATTCGAGCCCTGTAACTTTACTAACATGTAAGTTCCATTGATGCTGCCAACAGGCAGTGTAGTTGTTAAAAGACCTTTAAGGAAATTTGCATATATGCGGAACATGCTTTTATCTCCGTGTGCAATTTCTACTTACATATTACTTAGGTTTCACGTTTCACAAAGGCACAAAATACTACTTACTTTACGTGAGCGCTTTTACAGCCTGTCACCTCAACGTCAAAGAAGAGAAAGAAAAAGTACTGATGCATGAATAAAATGAAACGGTGAACAATGTAAATGTAATTCAAAAAGTTTACGTCTACCGACAGTAAGAAGACAGACGAATGAGCAATTTGTAACATCAGTTAAATTAGTTGATGAATCAACTTAATTTAATTTGACTCATTTTTGCAATTTGACATTATTGACGAATTAAGCTGCACCTTGGTTGTAATCATGCAATTTTCAATTACCAACAACAGAATATCATAAAAGAGACTATATGTATCCACTAAAATAAAAAAGAACTCCAACTTTCATTGTTTTCTTTTAAACTGGAGTATCACACAATCTTGTAGCGACTATTGGGTTACAAGATGTTGGATCCATTCATGGACGAACGTGAGCATTGAATCTGCGCCAGGAATACCTGCAAATTCATGCGTATTTCCACCCAACTCAACAAAGCCGCCGCAGACGTATAGATTCTGTCTGTTGTACAATTTACTCTTCTGGTAACGTTATAAAAGGAGAGACAAACGGGAGTGCTTTCTGTCATATCTTATGTAATCCGAGAGATACGTGTGCATAAAGTAGCTATACAAACCAAGAAAAGGCACCCCTGCGTTTTTCTGTGAAGGCGAGATGTGAAAACAAATTAACAGATGATGACAGATGAGGATTTATTACATGGGAGACAGATTTGCAACGCCTTTTTCAAAAAGGAGAGGCGACAAAATGCCAACTTGGACAACATGCCTACCTCATACACACCACCACCGACGCCAAAGACATCTTCACACGTCAAGGATTGCATTTGTACACTGCAAACTGCAAAAATCCTGATGATGATTGAATGATTACCTTTGTGCACTTTATATATTGTGGCTAGTGTGCTCACCTACCTACATAACTAAAGTATCAGACAGTTTTACAGTTCCATTTTATATTCCACTGGTGGGATTGTGGGATGCGCCACCACCGGAATATGAAATGAGGAACTTGCCGAGAGAAGCGTCATCATCAAATAATAAAATCACAAAGAGCGTATTGTAGACAGTCGGACACCAAATAATATGGGATTATGTATAAACAAAAATGACAAATTGAATTCTCTTTCTTTCATTAGCTTTTTACTCACATGAAGCGAGTGAGGGTGTGAAACTTTAGAGCCTATATACCTATACAGTATGTATAAACAAATTTACGATACCATGTAGTACCTACTCGAACTCATGTATAATGTTCTCCGCCACCTACCTGTGCGTTTTCATAAACTTGAATAATAATCTCTCATCCTGATGAATATTTACGAGATAATAAAAGTTGTCATACATCAGGGAAATCTTTTATTTCAATGAAGACACAAAACATCGTAGACACAGCTTACCGGATAATAATTTGAGAAAAGGTGAATCAAGACTCTTTAAGCTTTAAATGTGATGTAATAATGAAAATATTCTATTTTTACATTTCAAACTCAAAAATCCGTCACGTCAGTCTCCGTTGAGGAAGTTTTCCGAGAAACGTATGAGAATGAGGAAATTTTCAAGGATATTTGTGCGGTTACCTCAGGACGGATCATTCACTCTCATCCTGCGCATATGTATTACATAACAAGTATTGCATCTTGCTCTTGCAGGGTATTACCCAGGCTGTTGGGAATATCTATCGCGCAAGCAAAATATATCTCGAAGGATGATGTTGATGATATTTCTACAAGACGATAGTTCCTGTCTGGCAGACTTGACTGGTAAAAATCGTGATTTGATTTCCATCAATTAAGAAGGAAAAGGTACCGATATGAATAAAGAAATGATGATGATATGGCAAAACCACGGCTGGGTCGTCAGATTTATCGTCCCTCACTGTGCAATGGCAAAATCCAATGTTATAGACTACAACTATACGTTACGTTACCTTGCTTTATATAAAATATATGTCTGGTTTAAGAGTAACATCTTTCCATCCGCACTAAAACCACCGCATTTTGTTAGGAAAGCCCTAAAATATTGGCCGTATCAGTTTGCCATATATATCTAGAACTGAAAAAGCTTTGATCTCTAGAGTTTTTTTTGGTTTGTATCCTTCCCTACTTGTTCGGATTATCTCTAGCATGAAGACATTGAGCTTTAGGTAATGAAATGTCACGGTTCGATTTCAATTCATTACACTGCATTGATTCACTTACTTAGCTCACCTCATCTTCCTTCATTATACTATTCCGCTAACTTAAGTGCATGACTGAAGGATCGCTGAGGATCTTACTGATTTCTTCTTTTCGCATTGCTAGCATTCTAGAAAAAAGCTTTCATTTTTGGTTCGTGAAGTGCAATGTCACGGTGCAGGGAATATCATCGACATCATCAGATTTCTAGGAATTTTGCCAGAAACTGGCAAACCAGGTGGAATTCTTTTATGTATTACGCTCTTTTTTTCATTCTTTCAAAAAGGCCGGATGATAATAGCCTCACGTATTCGCTCTCAAAGGGAACACTGTAGAAACACATAAACTTGAAACAGATACACACCGAGAACGGACTACACTGCACATAAACAATGAAGCATTTTAAATACGATACAGAGAGAAAAATGTATTTATTACTAGGAGGGAAAAGGAAAACGAGGTGTTTGATCCCGGAAATCTTGCATGTTCTCATAGAAAACTCTAAAAACATTGTTATGTAGTACAGCACTATATCTGGTAATTGTAGAAATGTTACACACCACATCATAAACACATCGCATTCCTTACTTTTAACACCTCCTCCATCATTCATTTCATTCATTCTTACGTTCATTCATTACCGCAAAATGTTAGAAACAACTGTTTCTAATTAATTCCTATTCTAAGAGCTATATTTAATAATTACGACTTGAACCAACATTTAATGTTTAGAGCTGAACAATTAAGAGCAACGGCATACTAGTAGTAATGATGATGATGATGATGATGATGCATCTGTAATCAGAATATAAAAATTTGCACGTAATGTATCCCAAGCAGGCTTATTATTTATCACGGCTACCGTATATAGCTCCTTACGGTTAAGGAATAGCAGAGTCTCGCAAGTGAAATACTTTTTTGCTGTTAACATGTACGTACGTATCCGGCGGCCTGCCTAATTTTCTCCGATGAATGAATGAGTGAATGAATGAATCAAGATACCTCGATTACAACAACATGGTTGATTTTTTTTACCTTGTCTAAAATCTGTTACAAAGTTGGAGCTGAAAATTTGCGAGTTACCATTCTCACATAATGAATTCTTTCTTTAGCACTTTTAATGAAATGCATGTATACTCTTGTGGGATTTGTCTGTGTGTGGCATGAATTCAGTCTTGAGTTCACATTTCATCTTGTTTTATGATCTTCGAGCTACGAGCTCATTAATTTTTTAGACTAGCTAAAATTGTAAAAATGAGTAGGGAAATGTTAAATATCCGATAATCCGACTCAGTTGGACGCACAGGGATTCAGTTGAAAAAATATTATGTATATCAATGTTCCCTAGTTTACTCATGTACCTAATTAGTTCAGTTTATAGTAATTAAGTCTTTATTTTTTGCTTTCACTTAATTAAAATGGATACTTACTGCTTACTATATGCTTATATAGGTACAAGCTTTCAGAAGCAGTTTTCTAGAAGGAAAACCACGGATATACTTAGTTTAATGAAATTTCGGCGGATGCACCAACTTTGGCCAACAGTCGTGTGAAATCATAATGCTAATAGCGTGTACCTGACTTTTTGTGCTGCACGCAGGTTTAGCATCTGATTTTAGAATCTGATAAACCTGCCTGCCTCATATACTGTAGCATCATTGCAGTGCTCGTGATGTAAACCACCATCTTGTAATTTCAACTTGTCAATTTGTAAACCCTTCATGTTGAATGGCAGCAGAGTTTTAGGATCTTTAGCTAATCTTAACTGATTCTTGAAAAGCATCGAAACTGCACAAAAGTGTTTCCATTCAGGATATATGTCTCGCTTCATATTCGCGGACTTCAACTTTGAGTTGAGTAGTATCAAATCATTACACAGGGAAAATTGCTTTATCATTTCATCATCAAAGTTGGATAGTCTAACCGATAATTTTCCCATTCACATGTTTGGATCCATCTACATGTAATTACTTCTCGCAATTAGTCTACAAACTCCATAATGAAACAGAAGCTTTCAATCTTTTCCCTTCCGAGATTGGACATTGTATAATGTAATCAATCTTTTTGATAGAAAATTACTGAGCACAAACATTTCATGAGTAAATACCGAGAAGCAACACCAAGTCAAACAAGTCAAGCTACCAGTGAGATTTAATATAACATGGATCCTACAAAACTAATATATTCGGCATTTGACACGGTGCAGTCTGCACTCTTGTGGTCATCATACCATGATAATATCTGATATAAAAACGCATCATGTCTTTTTGGTTATTGTTTTATACAGCTAATCATATTCAGCTACCAATATAACCAGGGATAGTAATTATGCCGTGTTGTAAGTAGACAAGTTTAATGGCAAAACCATGACTTTATCTTCCTGAAAAAATATTTTTCTCAACAAAATCATGAATTCTGCCATATTATGACACGAACCTGTGTTGAAATAGTGACTGACAGTGCGTGCAAACGTGTACAATTTCCATACACTGAATTAGTATGTTAAACAGTGACTTACAGTTCAAAAACACAATCTTCATTACTCGATTCTACCACATCATCGATTCTCTCACTCTTCTCCAAGTCGTCCCCATCCCCCAAATATACACAAGTAGGGACAACTAATCATATTTTTTTCTCCAAAATATTCACTTTTTTCTTGCACAAGTGGTTCTTCTTGCTCATAGCATTCGCTGATGATCTGAAAAATTACGGATCCAGATAGAACAAGGCATTCAAGTCATGAAAAAGTAGTGTTTTCAGTATTCTGCAGTTATTATTATTGGCTATGACATAATGCACCACACTAGTTGAGTTGGACCTCTTGAGTACGAGGAATCTCAAGTAATATCCACTTTACCTAAATATTAGGTAGCTTTAAAAAAATCCTAAGTAGCCAAGAGCCAGAGCCGAAGACCTATTGATGGGTTGCGATTTTGAGAAGATACAGACAGGGGAAAAGTGCAAGGTTTTATTCTCCTGTCGTGTTTTTGAACTCCCAGAATGATCATTACCCAAAAAAAGTAAAAAAAAATGTGATAATGCAATAGATACAGAGTTAGGATATTTTTTACTAGACAAAAATTTGCATATTTTATGTACATACACTTGACCTGCTGACCCCTTACTCAATCCTATGCTCGATAAAGAGTTAGGAAGGGTTTCACAGGAAAAAATTACTGGTATCGAACCGCAAATTTTCTTTCGATATATAGTGAATAATAATTATGGAGCAGAAAAATGCATACTTCTTACCTGTCTCAAAAGCAGCCCAGCAAATGCAACAAGTCGCCATTATTACAATGCACTTGAAACTCTTGCTTTTTCTTTTACAGTTCTCCGGCGTTTCTTGTGGTATTCTTTTTATCAAAATCTTCGCTTCTATTCTGTATTGTTCCTCTCCGCATTTCTCCTCAAGTATAAGTATTTTACAGTTATTACAATTTTAATTCCTCCACTGGTTCCTCCACTAAAGATGCTATCAAGTTCAGATGTCATCCATCCACCGCTCCACCACTCACGACGAATAAACATTTCAAAAAGGCGTTTAAGTTTCCTCCTCGCTTTTCTGTCCATCATCCCTGTCTAGTTTAAATACTTGTCGTCTCGTTCGTGCGTGTGTGCGTGCGTGAATGTAACCGCATCCGATTAAATCTTTCATTTTTATTAGGCAAGAAATCTTTGTTCTCTTCATGTTCCTCATCATGACTGATGCAGGTGATGGCTTTGGCACATCGTATCATCCTCATGAATGATGACTGATGAAGAATAAAAAATACTGTATTGCTACTCAGCTCTCGAACTGCCAAATGGAATGTGCCGGCTGTGTGTTGAAGTGCACACAAGAAAAATTGCATCTATTTGAGTCTGACTATTAGACTGTTTATCACTATCACTCATTCCGGGGTTGATGGAACGAGTGCAGACATCAAACGCGTGATCATATAGTTATTATTTACTAGTATTCAACCAGCCAAGCTACTCTAGCAGAATGTGATGTCGGTTGATGTGAACTGAAGTCTTCAAAACGGGATGTATATATCTACAGCAAACTCCATTTTTTCACTGTAAATCGTGGTTCGCGTCAGGTCAACTTGGTTGGCTCGGTTTTTTAATTTAATGTTTCTGAAATGTTTTGTGTGTGCCTTTTCACACATGATTGACGTTGGAAACTATCCGCTTTCCAGGAATTTTAAAGAGTGTTTTAACAAATCGGTATTTTTTTCTGATTTCTTTCAGTCCCCATTTGCGTGTATCGATTTGGCTCGGAGTGGACTCAATTCAACAACAGTACAGTGCACTAGAAAACTGAGTAGTTTCTTGGAATTTAAGTTTGTTCACTGGCTTTTAAGATGTCTTTTAATCACAAAAACCTCTGCTTTTTATCACTTTCCTATTAAACGGTATTTGTAAGGGTTATATACTTTGCGTCGACATCAGCTTCAGGTGAAAATTGGTGTGATTATGTGGATGTAAAGGATTTTTTGTTTCGTGTCTGTGTGCTGTTCCTTTTTCTAAGACTACATATATTATTTTCCCCTAAAGGCAATCCGCTCCGCAAACTTACTGTTATCAAAATTTTAATGATTAAGTAGACAATTTACAGTGTCACTCGGTAATATGGCTTCGAGGACGGAACTTGAATGCAAGCCGAAATGACCGCATTATATATGTGCAAATAAGTACGATATGTTTCAAATATATGTGTGTTTCGATGGAGGAGAAAAAAAAGAAATGCACTTCATGAATGGCGATGGGATGGTAGATGGAAGAGTAAAGCCCTGAAGTGAAATGAATTTTTAATGCCGTTCGTAATCGACGACTAATGATGATTTAGCAGTTTTTCTATCTGTCCAATTCTTTAATGAACATAAAATATACGGATAAAAAGGGTTGAAGATGAAATGTAGTTTGAGAAAAGCAGGTGAAAATTCTGGATGAATGAACACAATTTGATTAATAGGATACTCACATCTCAGTGTTAACAAGGATAAAGCGTAATAAAATGCGCATCGAAAAACTACAAAAAAAAAAGAAAAGATTTTAATAATAAAAATGAAAAACTGGGAAAGTAAGAGTGAGCAAGTTTCTTTCTTGGCAAAATCCCAATGTCAACCCCTTAATTAAATTGTCACCAAAATGCAAAACTAGTCTGCAATTATGTAAATACTCTTGATTCCGGAATGCAGGTGACAATCCTTCTTGCAATAAAAAATTATTTTTAAAAAACCGGTAATGACCTTCCTACATTTCAAATGCAGATTACTGTGAATCTATTTAGCATACTGTATTTCAAGTTCAATGTCAAGTCGAATGCAGTTCAAAAAAGAATATATATTCTGGTTATTAATAGAGAATGAAATGTGAAATGTGTCTGGTTTGGTGGACTATACAGGGCGCCTTATGTTGCCTTGTCTATGTCTAACAAGCGTCTGCCGGATCAGTGCCAGAAGCAACAAGAACAATGTAGTAAACAACGAATGGCACGGTCAAAAACGAGTGTGTGAAGTGTGTGAACACGCGAAATCACCTGTACTGACTGAGGTTCAGATCCGGATCTGGTGTTGGTTATAAACGAGCCAGCAGAGGAGGCATTATATTCTATCGTCTTATCAACTTAAATGTAAAACATTCACAGTCAAAGAATGGATGAGGTTCAGATCCGGATCTGGTGTTGGTTATAAACGAGCCAGCAGAGGAGGCATTATATTCTATCGTCTTATCAACTTAAATGTAAAACATTCACAGTCAAGGAATGGCACATCATCATCCTCTTCTTAATCTTATTCGTGACGATGCAGGAACATCAATATGTTAGTGTTAGGATACACAAGACGATTCAGTATAACACGTATATCAAGTGTGCATATAGACTGGGCTGAGAAACCTTTTGGGCTGCTTTCTTCTACTTACACACTTTTGTGTGCGCTTGTGATGATGCTCACCTTTTCCTTAAATCGTAATACTCTGTTTATAAGTATGTCCATCGCGATGATCATCATCATGAATACATTCATATTAAAAGTATAATCATGAAGAATGATTTTTCCCATGTTGCTATCTTCCAACTCGGGATGCTGATTTTTACATAAACAGATCGACGTATTCAATATGGTACACTCCATCATGTATCATCTTGCGTATCATGAACAATGCACGGTACTCACCTGGTCGGCTACACATCACCTGGTTATATTTCATGCATTTGGATCGCAATGCGGCTGCAGCGCAATGCTACTATTATTACCATGCAGTTCAATCCCAAATTCATGAAAAGAAGATGCCATTTCACCATATTACCAAAATCTTTGGAGGAGTATTATTTTTTGCTTATTCACATTCACATGCTCCGCATTTCACACCAAACAATATATCTGTCCATCTGTCTGTCCGTTCGCCAGTTTTTATCAAGTCAGCAGGCAGGCAGGCAGGCAGGTAAAACTTCATTTCAGGAGCAGCACATATTATGCCTATGTGTATCATACTTTGCTTGCTTACTTATGTGAATGCATCGACTTTAACTTGTCATCCAGTTCACATTTTTTTCACAAAATGTAACATTGTCAGGGAATATCATGCATTGTTATATAACCTGCATGGGCTGCATGTGCAAAAAAAGAGAGAAAAAATCGACAATCGCCCTACTACCGTGAATGTGAATCGT
>JAANSN010000842.1:0-44388 GCA_036850665.1 Dicranocentrus wangi
TAAAAAATTACCAAAATGCACAACTGGCTGGACTCCCTATCTAAACACATGCACTAGTCTCAAGCAGCTGCAGTAGTGGATTGCGCGCGGGCATCAATGTATTGTGCCGCGTTAATTGTAAAACATGACAGTAACCACTGCTCTGTAGTGCAGTCCTGAGTCAAGAAAGAGTATTACAAACGTTCGCTAACTTGATTGTATCCTTTGAACTGTATCGTAATATGCTTGCCGACACATCGGGAGTCGGGAATCAAGATGATTGATACCAATTCTCTTCCATGCAAGCGTGAATAATGAAGTCCGAGAGATTATACTTTTATTATTTGCAAGCTTCTTGGATTTTGCTTTGCTGCAGGAGTCCAGCTTGAACACTGCCAAGTCCGAACCATTAGTTCTACTCTACACTACAATCAATAAAATGTGCACTTTACGAAAGGAAATGGCCTGAATGAAAACTAGTTAGAGAAACTTGTTACGAATGGTTCGTAGTATTCGACGGAATCATTTCGACTAGATTTTTATCACCAGTTAGAAATATACATGAGGGTGAGATTGAAACAATTGGCCTGCTCCCAATAATAATGTTCTGAAATGCACGTCCTCCAATTGCAAGGTAATGGAATATTTAAGTATTCTCGTATTGATGGCACCCACACGGTATATGGTTTTATAGCAGATCATTTTTGTCAAATGTCAAATTCACAACATTTTTTAGAAAATACAATGCATTTGTATCCTCCATGGAAATCAGCCATGTGGCCAACTGGGGTTCCACATTCACCCATTGTAATCGCAGCTCCAACCTCTTTTAGTCAATCAAAGAATTATAGCATTCGATCATCGATTATAATGGTGTTGTGTTTTGCGTCGGTACATCATCATCAAGAAGTCACAGTTGTTGTTGGATGACCCTTTTGAATGTACTGATTGGCCGCATCTCAGATCAAATTCAGCTTCTTTACAGCCTCGACCTTTTCAAGGAATCTTTAAATAAAATGGAAGTGAATGGCATGATAAAATTTACGAGTGGAAGGGATTTCAAAGAAGCTTTATTAAACTGTGCATTCCCGACTGTATACTAGCTAAGAAAGAAAAGTATATCGTAGTATTATGAGTGGTTGAAAAATTCAGATTTTCAATAATACATTCCATTTTCCTTTTGGATGTAAAATCCATCGATTCATTAATCGGTTTATGTAGGCATGTCCTATTTTTTCGACTCATTATTACTACTCACATTTTCCTCCACCCGAAATACTAAATGAAGGCTATCTTACTACTACTGCCTATTTTTTCTCAGGTTGCGATAAGGCTGATGGTATAATATTGCTTTCGTTGGATAGCCATTACCGATCTAGCAAGTGGCACCGGGCATGAGACGATATTAATTAGTTATTGATTTGCATTGCCAGAATATGCACACATGTAGGTATACATGCATTATAATTCTAGCAAATATAACGCACCTGCTTTGCAATTCTGACTCCTAATAGTAATGTAAATGTTATGTAATGTAATGTAATGTTAAATTGCACGATAAAATAGGTTATTCTACTATCGTCGTTGTATCGACGCCTTCTCCGCGAATATTTATCGGGGATGGGGATGAGCAACACACGACCATGGTCTTTTGGATTGCCGTATGGGATTCACAACTCCATATAACTGGTATACCTACGCCGTTGGAAATTTGAGCAAACATCTCCCTTCAAACTCGTTCATTGACGTCCTCTCGTTCCCGAGGATGGAGCACCTCGCCCAGTGACTCCGTTGTCTGGACCAGAACCCGGAAAAGTGTTTCAACAAGATTTTCGAGTGGAGGAGGGAGTTCAGCGTTTCCTCCAACAGTAGACGGCCCAGAAGAGGTCAAGCATCCAAGTGAAATCCTTGTACGCATGTTGAACTCATCCAGCTTCTCTTAACTAATAACAAAAATCCAATTTTAGTTTTGTACACCAAATATTCTTTAGATTCCGGAAATATTAAAAATATTTTTAAGCTCTCCATTGCTAAACTTATTTTTTAATGTTGTAACTTTAATCGCTACTGTTATTATAAACTTTTGTATGCAGGAGTTACCCACCTTCAGAACAATATTATATAAAATGCTCCTGCCATCCATGGTATTGTTTTTCATAAAAATACATTTTTACTAGAATTTTATACCAAAGCTTAGGTAATGAAGTGTAGGTTTCACATTTATTTATTTATTTATTTATTCGTTTATTAAGATATCAAAACATACATCTCACACAGTTAAGTTACACGTTGACAAAACTGAAAACGACATATGGTAATATAGAGTGGGCCTAATTAAAAGGAAGGGGTTCACGCAGCCAAATAGTACGGCGCTGTGACGGTTAGGCTAAATTTAGAGTTAAGACAAAAGAAAAAAAATGAAAGGGTTAACTTAATTCAAACTTGATTTTGAAGAATCTTTTACATGTCTCATTGTAACCTTTAAATTTCTCTTAACAGTCTTATAAGAGATGGTATTGTGAATCTCTGATTCACTAGAGAGTCCATGTGACCTCTATGTGTCTCATGTCACCATGTGAATCTCTACTTCACCACACATTTCATTCTTAGCTAGATTCATTCACCAGGAATCCATAGTCTAATAAAGCGTTTTTATAAATTTCATTCTTGTCCGTGCGTTCACATTTTTTTTAAATTCTTGAGTAGGTGGATGCTATGGAGCGACTTCCTATTATTATGTCAGCAACATACGAATATTATTCTTGCTTTTCGTTTGATTCATTGCATTCCTTCGTTTAGTTGAAAATTCAAAATTTCTTTTCATGTGCCTAAAGTACTTGCCTAAAACGAAGTTTCAATGTCATATTCGAAATCGGCGATAGCAAAAACGTTTGTGTTATGAGTTTTACCTCCATGATATCCCAAACCAATTTGTAGATTTTTACTTTAACCCAAGCATCCTACTTTAGTTGAGGTTGTTTTGACACAACCCATACATTCGTAAATATTCAAATGTATACTAATTCAGGTCTAGGCTAAAAAAAGGTAAGAATAATAAGAACAGTAAGCCTGACATGACTTAGTTTTGTGAAATCATTGCCTGCTAGTGAAAACCAGCAAATTTTATTCAGTGCGGGCGGATTTATTATGTACCTTAATGAAATTATGAAATAGTCATGAGCCCAGGCGGAGAAAGCCACGTAGAAGAGATTAAAATTTAAAATATTTTTGCCCACCGAACCAATACCCTTGCCCTCAACTTTGACATTGACTGACATTGCTGGAGGAGGAGTGTTGGCTGAATGTGAAAAAATTATTCGAGCCTTTTTGTCTCACTCATTTCCTTCACCTCCATTTTCAGTCAGTATCCGTCGTCGTCGTACAGTCGAGAAACCTCAATCTCTTATCCAGGTAGTAAATCCACGTATCCTTCGCGTCTACCTTTTATTCCACACAAATCAGCGTACCGTAATATCTAAAGAAGACAACGACTAAGTACTGAAATGACCATCATACCAGGCAGAGAAAGGCAAAGGCGCTTTAAAAATTAAAACGTTTTTCCCAACTCAATAACCTTTGCCTAACTTTGGAAAGGGGCTTTAGTAGGACAAAAAATACTCTGGCTTTTCACGTCTTTCGCTCACGGCATTATCCTTTCCATATTGAGGAAAGCGCTGCCACTACTAGTATTTCACTATGGACACAACGAAGTGTGTCGGCAAGGCTCCCAACTCTGCTCACGCTAACCCGCTTACGCCAATCCCGAGCAAGGTAATTTTCTATGGACCAATAAATAATTGCAATGCACGGGCCATATAACCAGAGAACGCCACGTAAGAAAAGCTTTAAAAATTAAAATGTTTCACTCAACTCTATAACCTCTGTCCGAACACCAACTTCTTGGTAGAAAGCTCTTGAATATTATAAATACATTCGGGATATTCCCTCAATCGCTCATAATAAGCACTATTATGCTGCCTTCCTTTCCTTAAACCAATTTATAATTCAACTGGTTGCTTGCTGCTAGTGAACAACAGCAAACTTGGTCCTATCGATCCACCTCAATGCCAGTAGTCATGATACCAGGCAGAGGATGCCACGTAAGAAGGTTTAAATATTAAAATGTTTTTCCCCACCGAAATATGCTTCCTTGGTCTTAACTTTAATTAACTTTAACATTGCCAGGGTGTTGGCTGAATGTGAAAAAACATTCGAGCTTTTGTCTCACCCATATCCACTTTCAGTCAATATCTTCGTTGTTCCATAGTCAATAAAACTCAATCTCTCGTCGAGGTGGCAAAAAATTCATATATTTACTTCGTGCCTAAAATTTACTCTACAAATTCAGAAATTACAAAATTAGTCGATATTGAATTTGTTACATGATGAGAATATTTGCTAATTCTCATGTTGTCTTTCTTACCAAGTTATAATAATCACACGTTGTAGCAAAATGCTAGTTCAACTTGGGGTGAACGAAGACCTGGCCAAATGCCACTCCTTAGCCCGTCAAGTCCCTGGCAGCATTGTTCTGTGGAACGGGAGCAAATACGAAGTCGTTTATGAAACCAATAATAAAAACTCCCAGGCCAAACTCTGGGCTGTGGTTTTGGCCACTGGGGGCTTCTTGTACGGAAGAAATGCGGAGGCGGCCTGGAAATCAGGCAACTTGGGAATGAGCATTTTATGTGGATACTTTTGCTTTCTTCCTGTTGCCTTTGCTGCTTCTTCACTGGCCTTTACGAGAAAATGCGTCTGACTGCGCTGCATTTCTCAATGGACTCCTTTGCGTTGCAAATGGCTGGATGAAAGGTAAGCAAGTAAAATATAATATGAATTGACCTCGCCACAATCAGTTAATTTCCCAATGGGTCACAACACGACCTATTATTGCAGATAAAGCCTTTCGAGAAATTGTTAAACCACGACCCTTGATAAAACTGCTGACTTGGATGTTGATCACCGCACAAAGGGTGTATCCATGGGCCTACGTGCTGATTGCTCTGGTTTGGCCGTGCTCCTCCCTGAACATGTTTTCATCAATGATGAGTGGCTGGTGTTCCTCCGGCGGAATTAACCCTGGCTCTTCTGGTGGTCCACAACAAGTTTCATGGTTAGCGAGGGTGGCCATGGGACTAGGAACTACATTTCCGCATATTTTATTCTGGAAGGCAATGATCTCACAAGGCATAATGGTCGCTATGCACACCCTACTTGGCTCCCATTGTCTCAAAACCCTGCTCCAACATGTGTCAAATCGACTCCTGAGCTCAGATTTTCCTTCTCAGCACTTGAAGTGGTATCGAGGTTGCCAGATTCTCAATATTTGCTTGAGCAACTACTGCTCCTCGGGTGCATTTTCAATTATTGGTGCATTGATAGCGGGAGAAATTTCGGTTACTTACTTGGTCCTTAAAATTCTGGGTGGATCCAGCAAGCTACCCCTGCTTATCCAGATCATGATGAGCGCAGCATGTCCAATGCTATACCTGTTCCTCATTATGGCAGTACGTGAGGCTGCTCATGTGAACACACGCTCCGTCTCCGTTTTGGCAAATGCCATGAGAACAAATGAGTATAATATTAACATGCAAAGCAGGCTGACCCGCCGACAAATTCGCTCAGCTTGGCCACTTAAAATAAAACTCGGGGAGAGTAATTTCATTGAGGCAATCACAACCCTAGTCTTGCATGATTTCACGCTCCGTCGCCTAGTGGACTTTCTTTTAATTGGTGGATAGAGCTGTAGGGGTATTCTTATCCGTTTATTCGCTAAATGCGCACGCTTGTAAAAAGCATAATGAGCGAATCACGCATTTTGTTTTATTTCTAAACAATTTAAAATTAGTTGCAAATAATGCAATTCGTTGTTATTACTTACTTACATACATAATCTCACAAATATTTCTGTAGCATAGACAATTGTTACTAACTTATATTATGCGCGTCGCATTTTGACCATTTTGTAAACATTACGTATTCTAAATTGAACGGAAAGTGCTCAGCTCTGCCCATCTCTATCTTCTGCGTAAGTAACCTCCAAAAAAATAATTTTCACAGGCTATTAAATAAAATTAGTATGCCTTTTAGATGATTAAAACTTCATTTAGTAGTGTGGATTATGCTGGATATTGTGAGGTGGGATATTATGTTAGTTTAATGAACTCATGTAAGAAGGCTAAGCCACGTAGGATGAGTTAAAAATTAAAATGTTTGCCAACCCAAAATTTATAACCTTCTTGTTCTTTATTACCCTTGACTTGATCAAGATCTAAATAGATTATGGCGTAAGCTTCGAATTGAAGCAACTGTTGTATGCAAACGCCGTAGTCGCATTGTGGAACATGCAGAGTAGCTGCGCGCTACTCTACATGCATTAATATGTAGCTGTACGCGAAGCGAATCGCAAGCTGGGACCTCACTAAACTTAAACCCGGGTTTGTAAAGTTTCCCCCAAGCACACACCCTGACCTCTCCAGCACAACCACCTGACACCTCAGCCCAAGGTTGTGCAGTGAAAATTGGGGTAACAATCAGAACATGTTTTTGCCAAAATTGATGGAGTGCAAAATAGGTTGAAATGCAGAATCAATTTTGGTTTTAGCCTTCACGACGAATTTTTTTCCTGCTGTTTCGAACAGTTACTAGATTACTGGTATTCATAGTACTATCCAATCGTTAGGAAAGCTGCTGGTTAACTAATTTTTTGGTGACGAGGCATTTAATTATAGAGACAGCGAGAACATTATTTCATGATAAACTAGCAAGTGGATCCGGCAATGTTTGTTGAGGGGTGATAAGTTGTTGTCACAGTACATATCCTGATGATATGAATCAAGGATGCTAAATGCTACATCACAATTTCAGACGAACAAAGGAATGATGATTAGTGATACTAAGCTCTAGGATTTTTGTGCACTTTTCATGTGTATATAAAAGCTGTTTTCGCGTTTTGTCGGGGTAAAATCTATAGCTTCACGGGGTTCAGAATATGTCGACAGGTTGGATCAAGTTGGTGTATTATGTACGTTAAAGGAAAATGTAAAATTGATGCATGCACTGAATGTAAATGGAATAAGGTAGTATTGTTAATATATTAGTCATCTAAATATGGGATATGCAATGCAAAAACTGAGAAAAAATCAGCCCACCCTCCTTCATACATTTAAAAGGTTAATTCCTGGAAGTAAATTTGTGGTGCATTTGTTTACACAATAAGCGAAGGATGTTATGTTTGGCCGATGTGACTTTTTAGGTGACAACGTATTAAAAGCAAATGAACATTAAGATCCCTAAGCAAAAAGCCAAGTTGTCGGCATCCCTTTGAAGACAAATGTAATATCAACACAAGTCCGCAGTTCAATGTTGTAGCAACAGTTGGTTTTGTTGGATTTTAAACTGTAAGCTCCAAGCGCACCAAACTCGCATGTTAACATGGTGGCCTTTGTTTATACTAATTGCAGACATTTGGAGTTATAGTTTTCTTGCCGTAAATGTAAGCAAACCACGGTAAGTGAAGAAACTTTTTTAATACTACCTAATATCACAATTCTATCAAAAAATTGTAGTTGGAATTCAGATGTAAAACTGGAAGGAGGTTCAAGTTTTGGCAACAAAACAAAAATGTCAAAACAAAGCCTCAAAAAGCAGTTTAATTCCAAGTTTCGTGGTCTCTTCGATGAGGAAATTAATGTATGTATTGAAAATCTTGCAAATTTGTTTCACATTCCAGAAGTTGGGTATGCTTCAAAAACTGGAAACACCATCATCTTTGAAGCGGGTCTCATAACGGTAAAATTTCCCAGGGCTCGTGGCAAATTAAAAAATATTTCAAAAACCAAAATATCTGTGCTCCGTTTTTGCTACAAAAATACAGTTCCGCAGATAATTCCCATCTGCTATGACGTTGACAAAAAAAAACAAGAGATCAGCTCACGTCGGGCTTTTGTATCTTAATCGTTTGGAGGCCTTTTATATAGACAGTGATGAGACTACACCTACCACACAAAGAGAGCTGAAGGAATTTCGAAAACGTGAAACTGAGGTTCGAAGGAAGACGTCTGACAGATGATACAGAGGTCTGATAGATGACACAGGTCTGACAGATGACACAAAGATCTGGCAGATGACACAGAGGTCTGACAGATGACACAGAGGTCTGACAGATGACAAGGAGGTCGACCGCAAATGTCGCCGTAGAACACATACACGCCGATAGAATACCCCATACTGGCGCGTAGCGCGCAATGTATATACCGTTAGGAATCAGGAATGTATGGGAGCTTTAAGGTTGATTACAGGGTTTACTGTAAGGTTTAGAAAAGCTTTTATCATATTATGCATATGCGTAATCCTCCACATCATGCAAAGCTATTCATAAATTTGAACTAATTCTGAAAGAAGATCAAAATCATTGAAATTTGTATGTAGCTTATTGGTACATTTATTTGCAATGAACAAATTTCCAGCAAAGTTAGTTGTAAAATACATTCCTTGTATGAGATGTGTGAATAAGATTTGATTGCAAATATGTTTTACAGGCTAAAGTCGTCATGCGCTTTAACTGCCATCAAGATGACCCATGAGATTCTTCTAAATGGTATTATATGCACATAAAACTCGTTTGCTATTATAACCAATGTATCTACTGGTTTATTCAATCATATCAACTGGGCTTATATATCCAATAAACATGGTGAACTATAGGTATTTTAATGTACGTATCATGTAAGGATATTGTAAGGTTGCGTTATACGTATAGTTGTCTAAATCATCATTCATGCATAGAAATCATTACAGAAACTTATGTAATCTTAAAGTGATATAAAGTATAAGCATAAGTAAAGTAGTATATTACTAAGGTCATCAGAAACTTGCTTCAAATACAAGTTTGCTCATGTATAAAATGATTATGGGTCTTATTACTAGTGTAACCTTAAAGTAAAGTGTGATGTTCATTCATAAGACTTAGTTAAGAGCATTCGGTAAGAAAAGACCAAACTCCGTTTTGGTCTTGTTAAACGTTTTTGCGTCGTCAGCAATTTTTCGGTTGAAGATAAATCAGGAGTATGCAAGAAGGTAGGGGAAAAGGAAAAAGGAATAGGTATGGTTCTTCAATTAAAATACTGCAGTCGAGCGAAGTCGTGGTCAAACTTAAAAGCAGAAACTTGAGAAAAGTATATCCATATGTTCAAGATGATGAAGTCAATTGTTTTAATAGAGATAGGGATAAGTGTAGCCTTTGCTGTGGAGAGTCCCTGGAGGAGATTAGATGAAGCGGATCGTGAGTTCTGTCGGAAGTGTACGAGTGGTCCTATGATGTTTGCCTTAAGGGGTAGAAGAGGTTCAGAATGTCGTCCGTATCCTGTCTTGCCAAGGTTGAATATATTCACCCACTACGTTCTTCATCCACAAGATTGCAAGTTGTCCTTTTTACCTGGCTTATATACTGCTCATAGCATGCCTCATGTCAAGGGTAAGATTTGATATATATAAAATATATAAATGTGGTAATATTGACTTTGTCAATAACGATCTATGGTTTTAATTTCTTTAGCTGGGCAAATCCATATGGAACAATCTCTGAGAGTACCTAGACGGGATGGGACCAGGAGCACTACGGAACAACCACAAGCTGATCAGGCAGAAACCGGTCAAGAGTGGAATTGGGAGTCATCATCAGTAGAGACGAAACGGCAGGATGTTGAAAAGCAAATGATGTGGAACAACAGGTTGGGGAGGAGGTTGTGTCACTAGAGTCTGAAGAACGTGTGGTTGAGACGGCTTTAAAGAAGGTACAGAAACGGATGGAAGTGTGGACGTGGGTGGAAAACATCTTCACAACAATGAGTCAGATGAAGGAAAAGTTGATTTAACGAAGGTAGTGGATATGGCGGTCAGTTATGTACAATCTATTCCTGTCCGTGTCATCTTAAATTGGTGATAGTATGTGTTAACAAGAGGCAATAACACGAACCCAGGAGGCGGAAAATTGTCAACATATGTTTGTTTTTCAGAAGTAAAGTTATGGGCGTTGGTAGTTTTGTTTTGCTTTCACGATATATCCATTGGTCTTTTGGCAGTATGTTTGGGCGTGGCGGTGTAATGATGTTTCATAGTCATCAGATATTTAGCATCCGCAACTGTATGGCCGGAAGAAGAAGGTTGAAGATTAAGAGGGGTTGTAACATCCTTAAGTGGAGCCGATGCCACCTGCGGCAAGAAATATTCGTCTTGATGAGCTTTGACATACATGCATCCTGTACCCCGTTTACTCCATCGGCGCTTCAAAAAAACCATAATAATAACAGGCAGCATGAAAGAATCATTAGATCAATCACGCTCAACATGATAAATAACACGTAGACCTTGTGTAGAATTTTGTCCTCTGACAAGGCACGGGCTCTGGGGATGAATGTAGATAGAGCCATGCAGTCTATCAAACGTATGGAGGAATTGTGGAAAGTACACCAGATATAAAAGATCAAGACGGTAAGAAGGATATTCCAGAATAATCGAAGGTAGAGAATGTAGGTAGAATGCCATGTTAAAAAATGGCCCTGTAATTGAGCGTAAGGAGGAGGGCGACATAAAGTGTAGTTAAAGTCATGAGTAATTAGAGGATGAAAAAGGAGAGAGGTAAAATTGGTAAACATGGGTAGAGTAAATTGCGCTGCTGGGGTAGTAGCGGCAATATGAGGGGCATGTGCAGGTAGAATCCATCGGGAGGGGATGATGACATGTGTAAGAGGAAGTACGCCTTGTGAGGAGTGTGATCGGCAAAGTGGGCCAGGTTGGATGATGACTTGCAATGCGATGTGGACTCGGCAATTACATGGAAGATATAGCAAAACGGACCCGGGAGAACGGTAGTGTGCCAGAAGTCGTTTTTCGTCACATAATTGGGTTGAAGTAACATGAGTAGTACTGTAGCACCAGAGAGTTGTTGTTAAAGGTACATTAATTAACGAATAATGATGAGGATCGAATTTAGTAATAATCGGCTCATTACTATGTAAGGGGTGACAGGTAAACGGGCAATGACAAAGTAAGTCTTCGTGCGTGATACCCGAAAGGAGTTTAGAGAGGCAGACAGAAATAGGGGAAAATGTACTAAAAGAGTATTTATCAAAATAGCATAAAGTATGATCAGACGTGCAATCCCATCCGGGAGAAGGAGTAACAAATGTGGGGATGTCATTCTCAAATAAAACGTGCAAGTGTGATACACCGAGATGGCAAAGGGAATGGTTAAAAACAGATGGGATGGTAACGCCTTTAACAAGATGATTTTCTGTAGTTTTAACTCGAAGGGGTATTTTAAGTAATATTGTAAAATTATGAGCTATATCAGTATTAATATTACATGTAACTAAAGGCAAGCTGTAATACGGAGATAATTGTTCAAGAGGTATCGCAAAAGTATAATCAAGATTCGATAATTTCGAGTAAACAAAGTTCATGTTGGATGGAGCATACCTGGCGTGACAATAGAAATATGCAATTGGCGTTGACGACAATCTTTTAAGACGGTGAGGTACGTAATTAAGTCGGCCATACGACTCATGTCACGTGCAAAATTAGCTAAATATGAATATTGGCGCAGCTCGCCGTGACATAAAGAGTTTAAATGGGTATGTTTATTAAATGTCACAGTTTCAGCCACAGTAAGCAAGTGATCAAATTTGGTGATTACGTTAGCATACCGTTGATTGTCCGTGTTGCGTAAGGCAAGTAGAGCCTGGGATTGTTGGACCAAACCAGTTTGAATATGTAACAAACCCTTAGTTAATTCATTGTAAGTGGATTGGGTATCGGTTGAGCCATGGAAATAATCATAGATTTTATATCCGGCATAGGTAGCTGCGGCACCTGCCAAAAATAATTGCCGACCCGAGCGTCGAATAGAATTGTTAAGAATAAGATCATGATTAAAAGGAGGAGACTCAAAATGTTGATAGACATGTCCTGTAAGAGAAAGTTTCAAGTTATTTAACCGAGAATCAAAGTACATTAGATGTTGAAATAATTCGGGTTCAATGAGACATCCCAGATTATCCGTGACATTGGGACGAAGTTTAGTATTATTGCAAAAAGATTGAAATAAAACATGGTGATATGAGGAAGGTAGGATAAAATTGAAATTATGGGAGAATAAGATGTGTGTGCTGTCAGTATACACAAGAGGAGTAACTGTAGAAGTGCTCGCCAATGAATGTCTATTATTCTCATATTCTGTTACTTTTAATTTGTTTGGCAAGCATAATCGGGGTTTGTGATTGTTCGAATCTAGCTATATAAATCCTTGCTAAACTAGTGAGTGTGCAAATCGCGAAGAAGATATTCCTGGAAGTCCGTTGACGTAGGTCTCCCTATTACAGGAACAAAAATAGGGTAAAACTTAACGAAATAAATAAACGCTTATTGCAAATTATCACTTGCATTATACCTTCTTGTAAATGAATCTCAACGCTTCAGCAGCAATACGTTATACATGCATCCCAATATTCCCAATTATAAAAGTCGTATATTTTTGCAAATTTGCAAAAGCAAAAAGGAACCATGTCAAACTTTTTTATTGGTTTTTGTTTCCCACCACTGCCGCGTTGCTTAAATTAATTAAGTTTGATTTTAAATTCTGCTTTCAAGTAAATAACGTGCTTGCTGTGTTACTCGCCATCAGTAATAACTGGTGTCAAACAACTCAGAAAATTCTGTGGAACATGGAGCGTTTCCCTATCATAATCATGATTCTATTCCTTTCGCTTACGGGAGTCCATTTTGTTGCCCTCTTTAGACCAAGATAATTTCGTATGACAAACTGTTTCATCGTTTTATTTTTGGCCACTTGTGGTTTTGGAGAAGATGAAGGTGTAGACTGGCTGTTAACTTCGAACCAGGCTGCTTCGTTCGTATTTGTGACTTTTGTGAGTAGTTAGTGGAGTGCTGTTGCTTATCTAAATGTCACATTTCGACATCCTGTTTACCACAAAAATTGAATTTGACATGTGGATCAACGTGTCAAGTGTTTTTGTAAGTACAAATCGCACACTATTATGGTAGAAGCCTTAACTTGGAATGTTTTGTTGACTTCCAGCGTTTAACACTTTCAGAGTCACTGTCCTCCACACTTTCTTCCACACTCACGTCCCCACTTCCTTAAGGAGATTCAAGAAATTCCGATTCTTACAAAGATGTATGTTGATTAGACGAATAATTATCAACTGGATTCGTTAGTTTGTTGTTGTAGCTATTTCGTTGCTTCGGTTCTTCTTGTTCAACTTTACGAGTGTAATCGTTTTGAATGCTTGAGGAAAGTGCTTAATCACTTTATTATTGTCTTCCCTGCTCCGACGACTTTTAGATGTGTCGTTATGTTGTACTTACACGTTCTCGCTGAATCCCGACTTATTACTATCGCAATCTAGAAATGAATTGGAAGGTTCGGTGTGAATTCAAACCAGAATTTGTTTACTACTCTTTAATCATTTTTAACAAAGACGCACCATCGGCATTCTTACAGTCATCCAGTTACGATCAGATTTTGCAGGGGTGTTATTGTCTGCATCTTGACTGCCTAAACCCAGGGTTTGGAAGCTACAACGCAAACATATCCTCAGTTTAGCTTAACCTCATTCTTACCACCAAAATTAACCTTCATTTTTACACTAGGGTACGATTGATTGGTTAGATATATACTAAAAAATGGTCTTTTTTAATAGTTAAAAGTAGTACTTCTTAAAGTAGTGAAAGAGATTATTTCAGGAATTTGAATTATAAAGCGTAAAACTGGTAATTTCATAAAAATATTACAGTACAGCTGCTGTGTTTTAGCGTACTGTTAATAAATTCTATCCACTACGCTATGGTTCTAACATATTACTTGCTTCGCTGTTGAACCGAGTAAATGAAGCCATCGACATAACAGTTTAACAATTTCATTATATCAAACCTACATTAATGCGGATGCAAGTGGAGTGGTCACACTCTACTTTACTTGAAAAATGTAATATTGAATCAGGGCTTTTGCTACAAATTAGGGAAAATCCCTTACTAAAACATTATAGCTATTTATGTGAATTATCCACAGCTTGTCTTTTGATTATGAAGCTCTCTCGGATTCTACATTTCTTTTTATTGAATACATTATCACCAAATACTCATGCATCATGTCTTTAAAATCGTCTCAAAAATGTATTAAGGGTGGAGTATTTTTGGATGTCTAGGTGGTACATAACAACCTATGTTACAATATTATATGTATTTGTAGGTATTACTGAAATGCATCAATGCTTTTTACCTTCGTGCGTACCCTTACTCTCAAATGAATGGGGACACTTTTACTATGCTGGCACATCAGATGAATGGGCTTGCTGACATATATGAAACTTTTTTTGTGGATATTCTAACAGACATCTCTCAAAATTCATATTGTGATCATCAGAAAAAATGCAGACAAAAAGTAGAAACCAAATTTTAGCTAGTATGCCAAGTACTAATTTGATCATGGGCGCTGAAAACCTCGCCTTTTGGCAGTTCTTTAGTTGCAACCGAGCAAATATTTTGAAATACAACCTTGGTCTTCCTCCTACACGTATGGAGCTACCACTTCATAGTCTCAAACATTTGGTAGAAACAATTTGTGAACTATTACAAGATATTAAAAATACCACTGACTGTGTAATTGATCGTCTGCGGCATGAGGATGCTCAAATCATGGATTATGAAGATCCTCGTTTCTGGAATCCTGATTTTACTATTACGACGAAGTGTGGAAATGTCAAAATGAGACCTGTGCACATTGAACATGGTGAATATATGTTTCGGTTTTGAAGTCCGGTGCAGCATACGGTTCCGACAGTGAAGCATTGGTGTGGACCAACCATGTCAATATTTCAACCACAACTCGAATGGATGGTGGCGATTTTTAAAAAAATTTTAGCTAATGAAGTGCAACCAGCAAACAATAGCGATGATTGAACGAATTTGTAAAGGAAATTTGTGAATACTGACTCCTTTAATTACGTATGGAGAATATTATTTCGTTGTATGTGCGTACTATATCTTAAAATCTATAGTTATGTAAATGGAAGTAAGTATTTTTGGTTACACTCGGGTTTTCGATTATAACTACGCTACAGTAATTTAATTTTAATTTTAATCTTTAAACCTTCAGGTAGTAAGTATATCCATGGTTTAATATGGAAGTGTGTGCATCTGTAGATATTTTATAATATAGATTACTTTTATTTATTTTTGGGGCAGTACTGTTACAACTAGTTTCTTCAAGTGTAGAAAGGCAAACCCTCAAGTATAAACATGTAGGTTTTAGATTAAGCTTGAATTGTGAAAAGTTCTCGTGCATATTTTTTACTCCTTAAAACGTGAAGTACATTAGAATGTATTGCGTGTTTTTACTTTTCCTAGTTTTTCGATGGCTAACGCAATGATTTAAATTCTTGTGTGTTCACTGTGCGTTCCATGTAACGCTTTGAAGTATAAACATGACAGTCGCAACTTTACATTATTTTAAATGGATAATTGTAGCAATAATGATTTTAACGTTCAACAATAATGATTCAATAGGTAGCACTCAAACTTTTGAGTGAAGCACTAATAATTTTATATGAAGCAATAGTAATTCTAAAAAGAAACAATAGTAATTCAAAAGTAAAGCATAGTAATTCTAGAGTGAAACAATTTTAAATTTAACGAACCATGTAATTCGAAATTTTGTTAGAAACATGCTGAGTGAAAAATATTTTTTATGTGTGTGTGGTGTGAAACGTCAGGTATGAAGCTGGAGAATTCGAGTTTGTATTGTTTTAGATAGATAAATGTAACAATAATATTTCAATAGTGAACAATAGTAATTGAAAAGTGAAGCAATAGTAATTCTAAAAAGAAGCAATGGTAATTCAAAAGTAAAGCATAGTAATTCTAGAGTGAAACACTTCTAAATTTTAGCAAACCATGATCCAATTCTTAATTTTTGATATAAAAATTGAATGAAAAAACATTCTTAATGCATGTAATAGTGATTCTAGAGTAAAACATTTCTAAATTTTAGCTAACCAGGATGCAATTCTAAGTTTTTGATTTAATATGTGTAATAGTGATTCTAGAGTGAAACGCTTTTAAATTTTAGTGAACCATGTAATTCGAAATTTTGTTACAAACATGCTGGTAAATGTTTTTATGTGTGTAATAGTGTATTTTGATGAAATGTATAAAAATGTTCATGCCATATTTTTTCTAAAATGTACACATACATTTGAAGGTCTAGCTGGAGCTTTCTATACATATTAAATATCCTCTTGTAATATTTTACTCACACATTTTCGATTTTGTTCTTGTTTTACAGAAACATGATGTGGTGGTTTACTTGTAACGTTACATAATATCAGAGAAAGCGTGTTGCACTTTGTATTTGTGTATGCAGTAGATTTACATACTTTGATTTTATATCCTTGCATTTCTTTGATTTATCTTTTTGCATATTACGGACAAATGCTTGAGTAGTTTCATAATGGTCTGAAATGAACTATATACCATGGTGAAGATGATTTGAAAGAGCATGTATGCACTTGAAATGCACAGAAATGATAGCTGAGTATACGCTTTGGGTTACTACCCATCATGCAGCATCATACTCGGCGTTTATTTTAGGAAACGTGTATTAGGGGGAAAACATTTGCTTGAACTCAACTTGAATCTCTCTGGATACTCCTGTTTTCAGATCAGGTTATATCATAACATGTGTAAAAAGAAGAATGAAGCAATTCAATGTTTTCGGGATAGCTGTGCATTTTACATATGAGAAATGGATGAACAATTATCACTTAGCAAATACATAAAACAAGTGTATTGCCTGATTCACTCATTATTTTCCACGGAAATAAATATTTCTTTCTTTTCTGTTTTTAAAACATGCATGGTCATGTATTTATTTTCACATCCTGCCATACGAATTGTAAGGAAAGCATGACTGCAGTATTGATGAATGTGCTTGTAATGAACAATGTAACATCATTTAATTCAATGGACGATGAGCTTTACACAACGTTTTCCATTTAGCAACTCGTAGCATATGAAATGTTAGGGAATATTTCCTTTTTCAACCAAAATCTGTTTTCATAAATTTCCATAAACATTCAATGGACGATGAGCTTTACACAACGTTTTCCATTTAGCAACTCGTAGCATATGAAATGTTAGGGAATATTTCCTTTTTCAACCAAAATCTGTTTTCATGAATTTCCATAAACATAATTCTGTATTACACATTGAGAGTAGAAGGGAGAGCAAGCATGTATCAAGGGATAAAAGCTTACGAGCTACGCATCTTTCAAATGAATAGAGCAAAGCCGACGATCTACAGTATTGGTACATCTCAATACTGTTATATGATATTGCATCATTCGCATCACATATACGAAGGATGTATGTGCGTCATAAATATCCAAGCTAGGAAAAGAGTCTGTGGATTCACATACATTTTCATTACATTGATACCTTGTGTAGTAATATGTATGTATCAATAAGGAATATACTCTATTACTCAAATGGATATGGAGAAAAGATCTCTCTTTCATCATCATTTTGGCAAGCTTTCATTTCTCCCTCTTTCGATGATGATGATCAATATTTAATAGCTATCAATCAATATTTTAACATTAAGATTATCATTGATGTATGTTGTTGGGATATTCCCACACTCGTAAACCTAAAGATTTCTCCCCTCCTCAACCTTCCTAAGGATTCAATTAGCAATTAACCATCTGGAAACTATCAATTGGTTCCCATAACGTGGTTAGAAAATTAGAGTGCGTTTATACTACTGATGATGCCATTATTGAATGTGAATACTGCTAAGGAGTTTAAATTCAGTCGCCGACAAATTCAGTCAGTCCGCTCATTGGCCACTCAAAATAAAATTTGCAAGTTGAAACTTTGTCGTCGCGCTTTGTAACTCTTCTTTTGGAAGAAAATATATACCTATTTCAAATAGTTTACTAAAAAAAAATTAAATATTGAAACAAACTTGCTTACTCTTTAATGTACTCTTCTAGTCTACTTCCCTTTGTGGTCGACAATGTTTGCTCATAATAATAGCACATTGAACAAAATAATCCATGTATTAATCTCCTGCCAATCGTCTTGTTCAAATCTCAAAAAAATATTTTCACGGACTATTAAAATAGTCAGCATGTACGTATTTCTACCCGGAAACCAATTTTAGTGCTAGAAACAGACAGCTAGTCAATAATATTATTATCTATATTGCCCATTTTAATTAGTAAAACCTCGTTGAGTGACATGCTGGAGATAGTATATAAACGTGGTGGAGTAAGCTAATTTAAATTTATAATGAACTAGTCATGTAAGCCAGGTCAGATGAGTTAAAAATTAAAATGTTTGCCAATTTAAATTCACACAACTTTCTTGGTCTTATGAGTAGTCTTAGAAGAGCAAGCCTAGAAATCCTCTCTTCAATGCGGTGACGTGCCTAGGCCTTTTCTCTGGGCTATTAAATACATAATCACCACATTCTATCCAGCTAAAACCTATTTTTATACTATTAAGTATATTGGCCGCTAGTGAAAAACCACAAACTTGGTTCAACCCGGACTTTCCTTCTTGAAATAGTGATGATATGATATGATGATCCATCCCAGGTGGAGAAAGGCAAGTAGAAGGGTTTAAAAATTAAAATGTTTTTCCCAACCGAAATATGTCACCTTGGTCTTATTAGCTTTGATATTTCTTCTGGAGTGTTGGTTGAATGTAAGAAGCATGTATCGAGCTTGTTTGTCTCACATCAGTCACTCATCAGCCGTCACTCATCACACAGCCAGGAAAGCTCAATCTCTCCTCCAGATAGCAAAAATCCACGTATCCCTCGTTTCTACATTTGATTCCATCCAATAAATCCACGTACACTAATTCTACCTAAAGTTTTGTGAAGCAAAGTAATAATGCTGGTTCAACTTGGGGTGAACGAAGACCTGGCCAAATGCCACTCCCTTGCCCGTCGAATCCCTGGCAGTATTGTTCTGTGGAATGGGAGCAACTATCAAGTGGGTTTTGAAACCAAAACCCAGGCCAAACTCTGTGCTGTGGCTTTGGCCACTGGTGGCTTCTTCTACGGAGGAAATGCGGTGGCGGCCTGGAAATCAGGGGACTTGGGCATGAGCATATTATGTGGATATTTATGCTTTCTTCCTGCTGCGTATGCTGCCTCCTCACTGGCCTTTCGAGCAAATGCGCATGACTGTGCTGCATTTCTCAATGGGCTCCTTGCCGTTGCAAATGGCTGGATAAATGGTAAGTAAATAGTAGTAAGTAGGTAACTAACAACATAGTATTTAGGTGGATGGATTCATCATCAAATCAATTATCATCCTAATGATGAATCCTGTGGTAAACTATATAATATTATATATAACTGTTCTTTGCAGACGAGGCCTTTCGGGTAATTACTCGGCCACGCCCCTTGGTGAAACTGCTGAGTCGGATGTTGATCATGGCACAAGTGGTGTATCCCTGGGCCTTTGTACTGATTGCTCTGGCGTGGCCATGCTCATCCTTGAACATGTTTTCATCGGTGAGTGGCTGGTGGTGGTGCTCCTCCGGTGGTGGAATTAACTCTGCTGGCATTGGTACTGGTCCACAACATGTTTCATGGTTAGCGAGGGTGGCCATTGGTGCAGGAACTGCACTTCCCCACCTGGCATTCTGGAAAGCACTGATCTCACAGGGGATACTGGGTGCCATGCACACCCTTCTTGGCCCCCTCTGTCTGAAAACCCTGCTCCAACATGTGTCAAATCGACTCCTGATGAGCTCAGATTTCCCTTCTCACCTGAAAGGGTATCGAGTTTGCCAGATTCTGAATACTACCTTGAACAACTATGGCTCCTCCCTTGCATTCTCAATAATTGCTGCATTACTAGCAGGGGAAATTTCGGTTACCTACTTGGTTGTTAAAATTCTGGGGGGATCCAGCAAGCTACCCCTGCTTATCAAGATAGTGATGACGGCAGCATGTCCTCTGATATATCTGTTCCACGATGATGGCAGTGCGTGAGGCTGCGCATGTGAATATACGCTCCGTCTCCCTCTTGACAAATGTGGTGAGAACAAGTAATAATAATAATAATAATATGAGAAGCAGGCTCACCCGCCGACAAATTCGCTCCGCTTGGCCTCTCAAAATAAAACTGGGGGACAGTAATTTCATCGAGGCAATCACAACACTAGTCTTGCTTGATTTCACGCTCCGTCGCCTCGTCGACCTTCTTCTAATTGGTGGATAGGCAGGGAATGATATGGATAGATATGAAATTGTAACTAGTCAAATATGACGAGTTAGAACGCAAAAAAATTTATATGCAAACTCCGCCAATAAATGTGGTTTTCTACTACCATACCACATTTAAGTCACTATCCAAAAAGTAGGATTTGGGAGGTAATAATAGGATTTTTGGGAACACAATTCCCGTGTTTGTTAGTTGTCTGCTTGTAAACTCAAAGGCGGTATGTAAATAATAGGATTAGAACACATACTCCGTCATACTATTTTAACGGCAAAAGTGAAGGGGGAAAAATATATAACGGAAAAGAAAGTTAGGGAAAAAGGAATAATATATACATTCAACATTTAACACAAATCATAATTATACGAAACAGGTAACATATACATCGGATACATATAACTCATTTGGCAAGAAAAATAGGTGAAGAGGACTTTATTTACTTTTCGTGGCTATTTGTTACAAGCAATATTAGGCTACACTCACTCACAACAATACTAACGCAATGAATACACAAACAATAACGGGCACACTTGGATTATATGATTAAATAAAAAATATTTGTTACAGGGTTTGCTGTAACAAAAACAAATACATAAGAATTATATTGTATAACTATTTATTGTAATTTATTAGTTATTATTTGCAATGCCGGACACAAGTTTGGACAAACAAGACATTACCTGCAATTCATGTTTTTGGAAATATTTTCAAACTATCAAAATTATCCTGTGGAGCAAGTTTGGATGCTGCGGATGAAATTTATAAATCAGAAGAAAAACAAACAATGCTATCTGGCGGGTGGAATTGCGCAACGCAACGAGCCTCTCGACTATTAAACCGACAGATCAGCGCCTACATTAGAAATCACCAAAGATGAAAAATGGTTTCTCAGGAAATAATGGCTGGGACGCATCGTCATTAGCTGAAAGCGGTATACATGTTATGGCGCCATTGCATTGGAGTTGATTTTAATTTGACGATTTGGTGCTCAACGAGAAGGATTGTACTTGTACCGCATTCTTCGCAAGTACAGGGTCTCTCCCCGGTGTGAGTTAGCATTCGGTCTGATTGTAGCTGGAAAAATTGCAAATGTCACAACGAGCCGACTTTTGCCCTTTTTTGTGCACCGTTGAAACGTGCACTGCCACATATGCTTTGCTGCTAAACACTTTTTCGCACAGTTCACAACTGTATTTCTTGTAAATGGAACTTTCTTCTCCATGATGGGCCAATTTCAAGCGAGCAACTTGGTCCCTTCGGTTGGGAGCCTCGTAGTGGCACAACGGGCAAAAGCAGGGATTTTTAATTAGTATGCTGTCTCAAGAAGATGGAGAGACTAACATGTCCTGCGAATTTTGCATTGCAGAAAAAGCAAGAATACACGGCTGGTTTCCTTTGGGCTCCACGAGCCATTTTTTATTTTTTCAGTTTTCGCATTTTCAGCGAAACCATATGTTTTACAGTTTGTGCCCTTGTCACTTGTAATTAAAGAAGGACGTGACATAGGATACGATAAGTCTTTATTGCAGTGTTAGTCAGTCTATATATAGTCGCAAATGTGTGATTGATTTTCAATTTCAAAAACTTTCACTTCAGATAGCGCACAGTAACTTTGAATAAAGTTTTTAACTTAAATGAGTTTGATCTCTCGTGTACCTTAGAATAAGCTCATGTAGTGAACAAAAAATAGCTAGCGATACATTATGTAAGAGTGTAGAATGAGAATGAATTCCTATTGTTGATTGTTGTTGATTCATAGTTGCATACAACATGCATGGCCTTGGTTGGATTTACCACCTCCACGCACTGCAGCACCGTGAGCACATCAAATCATGCATTTTGGGTAAACATCGTACTTTGAGACAACTTTGATGATGCACATGTTCAATGCAACATGTGGATGCATAAATAAAACTTTCATTCATTCTAGTTCCCTCTCGTTCTCATTCCACACACATTCTTACTCCCCGTTATATGGGTCAATAAATCTTGCAAAATTTTGCTTTTCTCTCGTATTCTCCAGTTTTGCGGTTCCTGGTCAATATGGATGAGCACGTGCTGGTCAGCATACACTGACAATTTACTGATTTTCGTGTATTACTACCTATATCACCATCATGCACAGTTTGTTTGTGTATGCAATAATAAAGCCTATGCAGGATATTTGAATAATACGATAGGGGTTGCAGGGATAGGAGGGTTTGTCAAATTGACGAGAATGAAAAAGAATGAGACATTTAGGGCTAATAAATGCAGTAGCATAGCTTGTAATGTCTTTCTTTATCCATGTATTTCGTACTCATCAAATTTCCATGTCCTAATCTTTCGCATTTACTAAGCATTAGATGGTGGTGCATTATTAGTTGACAATGTATAGTCTTCTCCTGCGCTATGTATGGCACAAGCGACAAGGACGATTTTTTAATGAATGACTGTCGCAACAACTCGACACTTTTTTCTAACAATGTGCGTAATCCCACACCGTGTTTTTGTTTTTTACTCCAATTTATCCTCTCTAATTAATTAATTGAATACATTGCCGTCATGTGTTAAACATTTTATTGCTCTATAGCGTGTATCACACACAGTTCTGCATGCTTATATAATATGAATAAGAATGGAGAGTAAAATTTTGCAGGTGCAGGAGAGGCGAAGACAGGGCTTCTGGCTTCTACGCATCGCAGTCTTTTCCCTTCAGAGAAAAACAGGTTTTTTTCTGCTGTTGTGCTTTGAAAATGTGAGGATTTGAAACATGCAATGCAATGCAGGCGTGCAGCGTACGTAGCCCACTAGCCCACACACACACACACACAACCTATTAATTAGGCTACAATTTGGCCTGCATCAACATGTTTTCGCAAAAAGTGCACTTTAAAAAATCTTCAAATGAGATAATATTATTATGCATTGTCTCATATATGCTCTGCGAAAGGAAAAGGAACCAGATTGAAAAAAATGGGGCATTACATAAATAAATTAATAAAATTATACCGCGCGTCACTCACTCCTCCTCTCATCACGTCATTTTTCAACAGAAATCGAAAGCAACACGGCTCCATTTTTTCCATTTCCGATCAATTTTTACTTCCTATCTTCTAAAAAATCGAGTTAACATATCATCTCTGCAACTACTATAACCTAAGCTACGTGCATCCATCAAGATTTTTTTTAACGTGTTTTTCAACGCGCAAAGATAATGACTAGAATTTTGTTCTCAACATATGAAGAGATGCATGCAATGCATATATGAGCATCATTATCATCATCATTGCCGGTTGCTGAACTAGCTAGTAATTAATTATTGTTGTCCTATGGCTGCGAGATGTGAAGAGATGAATGTGCACAATTTTTGCATTATAATATGGGTGTTTGCGATAAACGAAAGAGGAAGCCGTTCGACACAAAGAAAAAAAAACATGTTGATGACACTTTTGACATGCTTTTGTGGGGGTGATATGTACACACGAAATTGTTTTGATTGCGTAGCATAATACATTGAGACATTGTAAAAAGAAAATGGAATAATGATGATGATCATGATGCGAAGATTTGCAAAAATTGGAAGAGGCCGTCATTTGCAATCTGACGGTCAAGTAGGTGCCAGTTGAGTGCCTATATCGCCCCAGATTATTTTTTTTTCAATCCACTCTGACTAATGTAGTCGGAGGAAAAGGCCGAGTGTTTCCAGTGTTTTTGTGTATATAAATAAATAAATAAATAAAAAATGGCATTCGGATTCGTTCGTGGGGCAATTTCTAGATTGCAGTATATCACGAAACCCCTCCTGCCGGTGGTATGGGTCCCACTAATTTACATCCTGATCAGTGCCATCGGCACCCTACTCAACTTGTGGACGACGGGGGACATGGTTCACGATGAGCAGTTTGCCAAGCAGGGCCCCGACCCAGACATGTTTGACTTTATCATTGGTAAGCAATTCAGTAAAAAAAATATAAAAAATGTCAAAATTAAAAAAAATGCCACCGGAGCTCATTTGGTGAAGTACATTTTGATTAGTTGGGGCCGGAAGTGCTGGATCCGTGGTCGCCAACAGATTGAGCCGCAAATACCGTGTACTTCTCCTGGAAGCTGGAGGTGAGCCAAATCCATTCCAGCTCATTCCTGGCTTCAGCATTTTCTATCTAAACTACCCGGAGACGGATTGGGTAAATAAAATGGATATGATTGAATGGGATGGGATATTGGGATGACTTTTATAATTTATCAGTACTTAATTGAAAATAATATGCATGCATTCGATTTTTTCCAGATGCACAAAACCGTTCCTCAGAAATATGCCAGTCTCAATTCCGTGAATCAAGTAAAAACAAAAAAATTCTTTGCATTTTTTACTGAAAAATCCCATAATAAAAGTTTAAGGGCTCATCGTTGTTTTGTTTTTTTACTGTACTGTAGCAAGCGAGCTTTTCTGCAGGACGCACACTTGGTGGCACTGGAACCCTCAACATCATGGTTCACCTCCGGGGTCACAAAAGGGATTTCGATAACTGGGGGAGGATACTCAACGATCCAAATTGGAGTTATGAGGGGGTCCTCCCATACTTCAAAAGCTATGAGGATCATGAAGAGGGAGTGGATCGTGAGTCGATTTCCAACACAAATTGGATAATGACAAAAATGAAATCTAGTGTAAAAATGACATAATAATTAATATATTTCATTGTTTGCAAAGCACGCTACCACGGATTTGGCGGAGATCTCCGAATTGAAACTCCGGATTGGATTGGACTTGCCCCGGAGTTCATTCGTGCTGGACAAGAGCTGGGCTACCCCCACTGTGACGTTAATGCACCGTTTGATGAAGGGTTTGACGTGATTCGAATGCCCACAAAATATGGGATTCGCCAAGCCACCTACATGGCATTTCTACAACCGATTAGAAGAAGACGGAATTTGGTTATCAGGAAATATGCCCATGTCAACAGGGTATGATTGCAACAGCAATTTCATTTGAAAATTAAATTTTAGTTTAAATTAGATACTAAACATTAATTGACGCTGAAGGTGCTGTTCCGGGACGGAAATGTGGCATACGGAGTAGAATACGATAGACAGGGTCAAACTCGACAATCCTTTGCCTCCAAAGAGGTGATCATTTCCGCTGGAACAGTGAACACTCCAAAGCTGCTCATGTTGTCTGGAATTGGACCGCAGGATCATCTCCAGGAACACGGGGTACTCTTGAAAATAATCTTTGCTATTTAATTACAATTTCCAGCTCTCAACAAAATCATTGTTTTTGTGTAGATTCCAGTCATCGCCAATCTCCCAGTCGGGCTCAACCTCCAGGACCACATTGCGGCCTACATGGGCCCCTTTTTCATCAACCAACCCCGGAGCATCATGCTGGAGCGGGACCTCACCCCAACTGCCTTCGTCCAGTGGTTCACGGGCGGGCGGGGTATCCTCTCCACATCCGGCGCTCTCGCCACCGGCATCATTTCCTCCTCACTAGCAAAAGCCCGGGGAGAGGGGGTCTGGCCCGACATTCAGTACTTCCTCTTTGGCTTCTCCGCCTTTAAAAACTTTGGGGAAATATTTGCCAAAAGCTTTGGCCTCACGCTGGACGAGCAAAGCAAGTTTTGGGAGCATGCGGTCAACAGGGAAGCCATGCTCGCGGCCGTTTCCGGAGCGAGGCCCTTTTCCCGGGGGTTCGTGAAGCTGGGTGGACCCTCCCCCTACGACAAGCCAATAATTGATCCACGCTACATGACGGATCCCGGAGATCAGGATTTGAAGGCTATCGTGGAGGGCATCAAAACGCTGCTGATTCTTGCGGAAAACACGACTGCTCTGGGGCGCGACATGGGGGCCACTTATACCACCCAGCGTCTTCCGGGATGTGAGCATTTGCCGTTTAGGACGGATGAGTACTGGGAATGCTACGCGAGGCGGTATACGGTTACTCTGCACCATCCCGTGGGGACGGCGTCCCTAGGCTCAGTGGTGGATTCGGAACTGAGGGTGTTCGGAACTAAAAATCTGAGGGTGGCGGATTGCTCCGTGGAGCCGGTGTTGGTGGTCACGAACACCCAGGCCTCTGCCCTGATGATAGGGGAGAAGGGCTCTGACATGATTTTGAAATATTGGGAGGGTCGCCCAGAAGAGGGAAGTGGACCAGGACCTGTGTATGGGCCACCACCACCTCAGACGGGATCTGGGGCACATGAGAGACCACTACCACCGCAGCATCATTCCCATCCTTCTTATAATTCCCTGTCAGAAGAGCCAGGCTATGGTCCTCCTCCAGCGGCATTTGAGTCGCCGGCCGGGGGATACGGCACTGGATATCAGAAGAGGTCGTTGTCGTCATCCAGTGACGACGACTACTTTAGCATAGCGAATTACACGGACGATGGAGGAGGATTTTCATCCAAACACAATTATTATTTTTTGAGATAGAGCTTATAACAAAACAATATGTGTTGTGGCGGATTTGTAATATTTCGTCACAAACTTTTAATATGAGACTGGTCATTTATGATTATACAAAATGTATATTTGATAGTACAATTTAGGAATTTATGTAAGTTGCTCAGGTAAATAGAACCGAAAAAATAATGTTATAGAATAAGTCCATGCTAAAAGTGGACTGGAAAAAATACTGCTCGAATCCGAGTCACATTTTTTTCACACACTTTCTCACTTGTCTGTAATGTCTAGTTTGAGCTGTGGTGTTTAAATGGACTTTTGAAGCGTTGGACTTGAATCGCTTCCGAAAAAAGTCAAAAATAATATAGATTTCCGTTTGGAGTGACATGACGCAATGGCAATGAATGACGCAGTTGAGGGAGAAACTATGTTGGTTCATAATGCATGTACAAAAATATCGATAGATATTGAGATATGGTAAACGTGATTTTTTTAATCGATCCCAATTACTTACTGCTAACAATATATTCTTAAGCGTCGTAGTCATTTTTGACATGTTGTATAATATCGATTGGCTCAATTCATGCGCATAATATGTTTTCGTGATCGATCAAAAAATGTTTTGTTATTTTGTAGCATGTTATTATTACATTTGCACAGTTCCGCGTGCACCATATATACCACAGTGAATAGGGAACCAGTTCAGTAGGAGATGAAAATGTGGATGATATGAGTGGAAGGACCTACGCAAAGCACTACTGCCGCTGCCGAAAGGAAAAACAGGTTTTGCTCCTTTGAAAATGCATGCCTATATGACTTTTTAGTAAACAAAGGAGATGCAGAGCACAACAACAACACACGCCTGCTATTCGGTTACGATACGATGACCTGCTGCAATAATTGCAAAAAAACTGCACTTCAAATCTTCACATCATATCTCGGTCGTCGTATATTGAAAGGAAAAGGAAGGAACCCGATTGAAAATGGGTCATCACATCACATCACTGCATAATTAATTACATAATATATATTTCATGTCGCATCATTCATTCCTCGCACAACTCAACTTCATTTATTCATATTCATAGGTTGTTTTTTTCATTTCCTATCCTTTTTTATTACACATTGTGTACTCCGTTTATTTCCCAAAATTGCAGGCTAGCATTCCAATAGTGAATATCACCTACCAGTTTGTTTTTTTTGTTGAAGGAAAGGCCATTCTATTGAGAATATGCAACAAAGTATAAAATTAGCATTTTTCTTCAACAGTGGCGAATGCATTGAGGTGCATCAACCCGATCAAGCCTCAGGACATTGTCAAAAAAATCTTTTTTTGATGCTTGGCTTGATGACGAACGATAATATTATGCACTGTCATAATAGGGGTGTTAGGTGTTGGCGTTAAAGCAAATAGGAAGAAGAGGCGAGAACGCCTTTCAACACACAGAAGATGATGATTTTTTCACTGCAGACAAATAATGCAATGCAATGCTGCAAAATTGTAACTTTGTTGCTAAATGGATGATGATGATGATGACGCCATTTCTTGCGAATTGCGATATATGAAATGATATATCCAGGTAGGTATACACTGGACCGGTACCTATCAACCCACTTTTTGCATTCAACATTGGGTCACGTAGTCAAATTACAAGAGTTTTTAGTTGTAATTCGCCCTCTTATTATCGCGCATGTCATGTTTCATTGTTGGTCCACCAAATGGCATTCGGATTCGTTCGTGGAGCAATTTCTAGATTGCAGTATATCACAAAACCCCTCCTGCCCGTGATATGGATTCCCCTCGTGTACATGCTAATTGCATCCCTCGGCACCGTCCTCAACTTGTGGACGACGGGGGACATGCTCCATGATGAGCAGTTTGAAAAGGACTCGCCGAATTCACCAAACACGTTTGATTTTATCATTGGTAGTCATCCACAATAAAAGGAATGGAAAAAAAATCAGCAAATTGTTGTTAGTTAGTGGGCATGGGGCTTCATTTTGGTCACGTGTTTTGTATTACTATAGTTGGCGCCGGAAGTGCTGGATCTTTGGTGGCCAACAGACTGAGCCGGAAATACCGCGTCCTACTGCTGGAAGCTGGAGGGGAGCCCAATCCCTTTCAGTACATTCCCGGATTCGGTGTGTTCTGGATCAATTACCCGGAAACGGATTGGGTGCGTAAGCAAGCAAGCATAGGAAAATCCTATATTGCATGCTCATCAGCATGGGATTTTTCTGACTAAATTAAACGAGATTTTGTAATTTTTGTTATTTCAGATGCATAAGAGCGTTCCCCAGAAATATGCCTGCCTCAATTCTGTGAATCAGGTTAAAAAATCAATTAAAGTTTTAGAATTTATGGAAACTTTCGGAAAAGTTCAAGTGCTCAGGATATAAAAAAATATTATTATGGTTTTATTGTTAATATATAGGAAGCTAGTTTCTCGGCTGGAAAGACACTTGGTGGTACCGGCACGCTTAATTTAATGGTCCATCTACGGGGACACAAGAGGGTATTATGATTTTAGGATTTTTTTTAAAACCTTGTTGCAAGCATGATTTAAAAATTCACAAATTCTTCATAATATGGAAATCAAAAATTGAAAAGGACTTTGACAACTGGGGTAGGATCCTACAAGATCCAAATTGGAGTTATGAAGGGGTTCTCCCATATTTCAAAAGTTACGAGGACCACGAGGAGGGCGTCGATGGTAAATTGAGAAAAAATATATCCAAAATTTAAGCGTTTTTTTAAAATTGACGTTGAGCAATTTGATAATTTGCAAGTTATTTTAACTGCATTTTTGTTGTGTCAGAGCGATATCACGGGTTTAATGGAGATCTCCGTATTGAGACCCCCGACTTTATTGGGATTGGCCCGGAATTCGTTCGAGCTGGACAAGAGCTCGGCTACCCCAACTGTGACGCTAATGCTCCCTTCGACGAGGGGTTTGATCTGATCCGCATGCCCACGAAACATGGGATTCGCCAGGGCACTTACAAAGCCTTTCTGGAGCCGATTCGGAGGCACAGGAGGAGGAATTTGGTCATCAGGAAGTTTGCACATGTGAACCGGGTACGACTGAAAAAAAAAATGACGAGGAGTTTTCACAGTCGAAATTAAGGTTCAGTTATGTATTTTTGTGAGAAATGTTAGTAATAAAATGCAAGGAACGCGAATAATCTTAGGTGCTCTTCCGGGACGGAAATGTGGCGTACGGAGTAGAATACGATAGACACCGTCAGACCAGACAAGCTTTTGCATCCAAAGAGGTCATCATAACGGCTGGAACTGTGAACACTGCCAAGCTCCTCATGTTGTCTGGAATTGGACCGCAGGCTCATCTCCAGGAACATGGGGTACACTACTTCTTTACTTTTCTTTTCTTTTTTTTTACAATTTTTGTTTTTTTTTTTTTAAATGTTTTTTCCAGCTCAAGTAAGTTTGCTTTACTGATTTAGATTCCAGTACTTGCGGATCTCCCAGTCGGCCTCAATCTCCAGGACCACATTGCCGCCTACGTAGGCCCCTTCTTTATCGACCAGCCTCGAACCATACTGCTCGAGCGAGATCTCACCCCGTCCGCCTTCGTCCAGTGGTTCACGGGCGGGCGGGGAATACTCTCCACCACCGGAGTCCACGCCACCGGAATGATCTCCTCCTCACTGGCCAAGGCTCGCGGAGAAGGATCCTGGCCCGACATTCAGCTCTTCCTCTTTGGCTTCTCCGTCTTCAAAACCTTTGGGCAAGTGTTTGCCAAAAGCTTTGGGCTCAAGTTGGACGAGCAAAATCAGTTCTGGGAGCACGCCATTGGCAAGGAGTCCTATCTGGTGGCCGTGTCCGGAGCGAGGCCCTTTTCCCGGGGGTTTGTGAAGCTGGGCGGACCCTCCCCCTACGACAAGCCTGTGATTGATCCCCGCTACATGACGGATCCAGGGGATCAGGATTTGAAGGCGATTGTGGAGGGAATCAAGGTTTTGATGATTTTGAGTGAAAACACGACCGCCATGGGGCAAGAGTTGGGGGCCACCTATACCACCCAGAAACTGCCGGGATGTGAGCACTTGCCGTTTAGGACGGATGAGTACTGGGAGTGCTACGCGAGGCGCTATACGGTGACACTGCACCACCCCGTGGGAACGGCGTCCCTTGGAAGTGTGGTGGACTCGGAGCTGAGGGTGTTCGGAACTAGGAATCTGAGAGTGGCGGATTGCTCCGTGGAGCCGGTGTTGGTGGTCACGAACACCCAGGCCTCTACCCTGATGATTGCGGAAAAGGGGTCGGACATGATTTTGAACTATTGGGAGAATCGGGGGGTGGAGGAGGAACGGCGTCGTCCCCAGTATGGACCGCCACCTCAACCTTCTTACAATTCTCCAGAAGGAAGAAGACCATCATCGTATGGGTCTACACCTCAAAGGGGAACAGACTATGGACCACCACCACCTCCTTCGTACAATTCACTATCGGAGCCAGCTTATAGAGCAGCAGTTCCGCCCTCTTTCACCTCCCACTCTGGAGGATACAGGGGTGGACCTGGACACCAGAAAAGATCTACTCACTTGTTTGGCATCGCAAATAGCACGGAAGACGTTTCCTCTACACGAAATTATTACTATTTTTACAACCAGCTACATAATTAATGTACCGCTATGATCTTCACACAAAATATAAAAAGTCAACAGTTGTTTTTGTGGTAGGGTAGAAATATTATCCGCTTTTTCACGTTTATTGTATGTAATAATCATGCCTACGCCTACAAAAACTTGGTATTTAACGGCGTATTATATTTTCTGAAATTCTGCACGCGGCTTTCATTTTATTTCCATATCGAATTCCAAATTATACACACTAATTAATTTTATGTAGGGGTGTTTGAAGATGTTTCCACCTCAGGAGGAGGAGGAACTGGAACTGCTAGTACTACTGGCTCTTGTGGTTGTTGTGATGATGGTGGAAGCTTTTTACAATGTCTTGCCCAGTGACCCTTGAGAAATGCCTCACAACTCAACTCCCTGTAGCAATACGGGCAATTGGCTTTTTGCTTCAGGTGCTTCGCCTCCATGTGAGTTTTGATCCCACCAGGCTGCATGTAGGCGGCGTCGCACTGGTCACACTTGTACTTGTACAGCTCGGGATGGGCTGTTCGGAAATGCGCCTTGAGGGCCTTGTCATGAACACACTGCACCCCACAATGTTTACACTTGGTAGGTCTCATCCTCTTTCCCTGCGGCGACCCTGCTTCCGGTGCCGCCGGCTCCTTTCCTGTTTCGCCATTTGTATTTTTTGTAACCCCGTCCGGATGAAACTTGTTCATATGCCTCCTTAACTGATGTGTTCGGGAATACGTCATTCCACAGTGGTGGCACACAATTTGATTTTGGCCACCGTTGCTGCACCGGTCAAAATGCTCACGAAACTCGGCCCGTCTCTTCCATTCCATTCTACAAATTGAGCACTTGAAACGGGCCTGTCCGTGAGTAACGCGTATGTGGGATCTCAAGCATTTAACATCAGTGAACAACTTGTCACACATGTGGCACAGCAACGTCTTCATTCCGACTTGGGCTGCGTGAGTGCTCACAAAGTGCTTTCGAACTGTGACGCCTGTGCCTTCAAAATCGCACAACTTGCACCGCACCTTATCCGCCGTCCCTTCAACCCGGACTATGTTGTCCCAGTATTTGTGAGAGTGTTCGTGACTTAAAATGATGCTGGCGGTAACATTGGTGTAACTACAGAATCTACATTGGAATCCCCGCCTGCCCGAAGACGACACTACTGACCCTCCCGGTTCCGCAGGCTCTAATGAAGATGGAGGAGGCATTTCAATTTCAACTGCTTTATCAACCACTACTCCAATCCCGTGTTTTTTGGCAAGATGATTCAGCAACTGTCCCTCAGACGCGTTTGGATAGAGGCAAATGTGGCAGGCGGTGGAGGGATGTAACTTGTGGTTGTTCATGTGTTGTTCCAAGCGCCCGGGGTTTTGAAGCTTTAGTTTGCAAATAGAGCAAACCAACGTTCCTGAAAGATAAAAGGTATCATATAAAATCATTCATACCTATGCAAACATTTTTAAATTGAGGTGAAATGAAAAATTGTGAGAATTTAATTAGCCATGTATCCATCCACCAACCACATATTTTATAACTTATACATACATGATTTATTATGACATTTACCAACTGGATACTTTCTTGGTTGACCCCTTGGACGCTTCCCCTTTCTCAACCCCTTTTTACGAATTTTTGTAGAGTTAGCTTTTTTATTGTCCTTCGACTTCCTCTTTGATGCTTTCGACTGCTCTGGAACATATAGTGGGTCTTCTTCATCCACTGCTGCGTCCGCCTCTACCGAATCAACTTCGTCGGCCTCCACATCATTACGGTAGTGGTCACAGAAATGCTCAACGTCGACGTCATCAATGAAAGGTGATATTGATGGACATGGTCCAGGAGACTTTGCAAGATTCGCGTCCAAAATATTGCCTGTTCCAAAACACGCAAAAAAATACAGCGTTAAATACATACATACATGTGGTGTCCCTCCTGCTCTCCCGTAAATTAAAAGTAATTTATGAATTACCGCATATTGTCTTGTTGGAACTCTTACTAGGCCGGATATTGTCTTCAGCATCCTGACCCTCTTCTAATTCTTCTGATTCCTCCGGAATGAACAGCGGATCTGCTGAATCCCCCTCATCGTCGTTTTCGTCTTCAGTCTTGAAATCATCCATGGATATCCTTTGTGGTGGTAGGCGCAAACCCCTTGGACTCCCATTCGTCGGGCTACTTTTCCCCCGAGATGAATTAGGTTCGTCGTTTCTCCTTATCTGGTTAGGATCATATAGTGGGTCGTCCTCCGGGTCAGAAGATGAATCAACCTCACCCTCCTCATCATGACGGGTTTCAGCAGAGAAATGCTTGTCATCAACAATCAGCGGGAATTCTGATGATGATGCGGGACATGTTCCAGACTTGCGATCCTTATTTCCACCTAAAATACTGCCTGAAAAAATAAATAAAAACGTAACATAATTCATCCCCGCGTAAAAGTCTCTTAATTAATACATAATAGCCCACACGTGACGCTTGTGACATTATCAATATCTTTCTTTTACCTCTGATCATCTGATGCACGTTTAGAATGACTGGGCCCCCCTCGCTAATAATAGCAGGTTTCTCGTCCAACTCCACACTTTTGCTTAGCTTCCCTAGTATTTCCGCTTTCACCTTGTGCAGATCCCTCTCCAGCTTCATAATTTGATAATTGAGCCCTACTGCAACCTTCACCAGACCGGAGCACTCCAAACAGAGGCCAACCCAACTGGAGGGGTTCACTCCAAAAGTATTTCTCAGCAGAGCTGCCACTTCCTTCGTGGGAACATTGAGCAACTTGCGGAGGATAAAGACCGACCATAGCTGCTCCCTGTAACAGTCATCCTGGTTCGAAACCGTTGGAAACTCCTTGTGGAGGAATCAGCAAATAAACAAAACTATAAAACCTTAAGTTGATAGGTATCAAATCAATAATTTAGGATTAAGAAGACATATACACACCTTCGGACATGGTGAAGCTTCCCCCATGACCCCACTCCCCTCCTTTCCCCGCACGTTCAGACAAATTAAACAGGAGGAGGTGGAGGATGAAGCACTACCAGAATCCTCGAACAAGTCGGAGGAGGATCCACCTTCCAGTTCCTCAGGGTCTACTTTGACGCTCATATCATCATCCTTTCCTGATAGCACTTTATTACGATTAGCTTGATATTTCGAGCCCAATTTAAATAAAAACAAAACAATTAAAAAAAAAAAATAATTCACGTAGTAAATATTTGAGCTATCATCATCCTCATCATCATCGACAACAACAACAACAACGACTTCTTTTTCAAATATCATCATCAATCTTGTACCAAAAAATATTTCGCTAGCCGTTTTTGTCAAGCAAGGAGTGGTGTAGTACTTCTGCTGGGCCTCCTGGTGGTGGGGGACACATTTTTTGATTCCGTGCTTGATGGCTCCACAGTGTCCACAGCAGCGGCCGCCGCCCGTTTAGCCTTTTGAGCTTCTCGAGCTCTCTTGGAAATCTCAAGGATCCTCTTCCTGAGCCTCCTCTTCTGAGCCGTTATGCCAGCCATTGATTGTGACTGTGTATGGCTATCTGAAACTAAAAAGCATGTCAGTCCGTGTAGTAGTCGATATAGTTATAGATAGTTAGTTAAAGGTGTATTAGTTAGGGGATGTAATAATCATACTCCTCTTCTGAGCCGTTATGCCAGCCATTGATTGTGACTGTGTATGGCTATCTGAAACTAAAAAGCATGTCAGTCCGTGTAGTAGTCGATATAGTTATAGTTAGTTAAAGGTGTATTAGTTAGGGGATGTAATATCTATTTTATAATATTATGTAATTATTTAGGTATCATTTACAGTACAACAGGAGGATACATCACAATAATATATCACAGGATCAACTAACAAATTGTGGATTAATAGATAGAGTTGATTTTACTACTTCACGAAATTGGAATAATTACACGCACTTTTACCAATTTCGGCGGATGATGTGGCAACGTCTTGTGGTCGTCGTCAGTCGTCACACGTCACTGCTCTCTACCTTGAAAAAAAAAAAATATTATTTCGTTTGTGACTGATAGATAGTAATAGTCTCCGTCCGTAAAAAACACCCGCTTAATAATAAAGTTTTTATTAGTCAATATTGCCAATTTGTATTATTAATTAATTAGTATTATTTTTTATTAGTTAGTATGATTTAGCACACAAATTTTAAGGCACGCACGCACGGCACGCCGGTGGGGCACACGAACGACACGGGTGCTCCGTGCGTCGTCCTACAAATTAAAAAAATAATAAAAACCCTGTTGACGAAATCTCGTACACTCTGTCTGTCAGTTGATGAGGGATGGCACAGCAGCTAGCTATATCAGCTGATGTTTATTGTGAAAACATGCATGCTGTGCTGATGATGCTGATGATGATGCTGATGATGCTATGCTGCTGCTACACAAAAAACCGCCCGTTTTTTTTTTTTTTTGTGAAATGAAATTGGGCTCTTTCCACACACCTTACCCCTGACACCTGACCTGATGATGATGATGATGACTGATTGTGAGTGGTGGAAACCACCACTACTACTGGCAAAATACTTAAACAATGTGTGTCATTACAACTAGAGATTTTGGATTGACTTGTCAATTTTTTATATTTGTTGTATTGTTTTAAATATAAGAAGTAGACTTGAGGAGAGCTGCGACGACGTCAGTATTTTTGTGGATGGAAATGTAATCAGAAGGACGATTCAATACTTAAACAATGTGTGTCATTACAACTAGAGATTTTGGATTGACTTGTCAATTTTTTATATTTGTTGTATTGTTTTAAATATAAGAAGTAGACTTGAGAGCTGCGACGACGACGTCAGTATTTTTGTGGATGGAAATGTAATCAGAAGGACGATTCAGGAAAGCAAAAAAATACGGAATAAAATTTATTAGTATTACCTATTATACATATATTTTATATTATTAGACGGAGGAAAGGGTCAGGCAGGTCACAGGGGTCGTCGTCCAACTAACTCTAACTAATTCAATTCAAAACTGTTTTAGTTTCCAGTCACTGCTGCTTTCACCTCAGGAGGACCTCCTGCAGGTTCTTGTGATTGTGATGATGGTGGAAGCTTTTTACAATGTTTTGCCCAGTGACCCTTGAGAAATGCCGCACAACTCAACTCCTTGTAGCAATACGGGCAATTGGCCTTTTGCTTCAGGTGCTTCGCCTCCATGTGAGTTTTGATCCCACCAGGCTGCATGTAGGCGGCGTCGCACTGCTCACACTTGTACTTGTACAGCTCGGGATGGGCTGTTCGGAAATGCGCCTTGAGAGCCTTGTCATGGACAAACTGCACCCCACAATGTTTACACTTGGTCGGTCTTTTCCTCTTCCCTGGTGGAGCTGGAGCACCACCTCCGTGAGGTTCCCTTCCTGACTGGCCAGTTGCATCACAACCACCTTCAGAATGAAACTTATTCAAATGCCTCTTTAGCTTATCGGTACAGGTAAACGTGGTTCCACAAAGGTCGCATATTACTGGATTCCTTCCACCGTTGCTGCACTTTTCAAAGTGCTCGCGACAAGACCTCGATCTTGTAAATCCCTTTCCACAGACTGAGCAGCTGTGTCGGGCGTCACCGTGAACCAGCTGAACGTGAATACTCAAGCTCCTCTCATTCGGATAGACTTTTTCGCACATGTGGCACAGCAACGGCTCCATCCCGACTTGGGCGGCGTGACACTCCACAAAGTGCTTCGGAATGGTTTTGCCCCCTCCTTCAAAACCACACAACTTGCAGCGGAACTTGCCCGTGGTCCCTTCAACGGGGCTGATGTTGTCCGAGTACTTGTGCACCTCTGCGTGGGCCACTATCCGGTTGGCGGAAGGACTTGAATAACTACATAATTTACATTGGTATCCTCCTCCTCCTCCTCCTTCTCGCTTTCCAGGCGCGCCACCAGGCTCTTCAGAAGAACAACTCACTATTAGCCTTTCCACTAGTTTAAATGCCGGGAGAGCTCCAATCCCGTGTTTCAGGGCGAGATGTCTCTTGAGGGTTCCCTCAGTGCTGTTTGGATATGAGCAAATATGGCAGCTCCAGTTTGGGTATAACCTGTGGTTGTTCATGTGCCTGTCATAGCGCTGTAGCTTCCGGCAGTTGAACTTGCAAATGGCACAGACAAAGCCTGCCAAAAATAAGATAATTTATAAATAAAAAACTAAACTCCTCAAGAACTACTCTATAGGTACTTTTTTAAGTATCATTATTACTCAAATGTCGCCCTTGCTGCGACTTTCCCTGGCTGAGCTTCGGAGCTGTAGACAAGTCCTTGGTGAACCTTGATGGACCATCATCATTTGACCCACTTTGTTGGCTACTGCTTGATTTCGGTAAAAGGGAAGTAAGGGAGAGTGAGGGGATGTCCACGACTGCCGAAACAATAATTTTAAGTTGTTTATGAAATCATCATGTGGTTGCAAACAATATAAGTTCTGTGGATGCTAGAAACTAGTAAAAACTAATAATATCTCACTGCTAAAACATCTTTACATTCATTTCTGCTTTACCTACCCGAAGTGTTAACACCTGCACCATGATGCTCTTCTAATTCTTCTTCTTCTTCTGATTCCTCCGGAATGAACAACGGATCTGTTGACTCACGCTCATCATCATCATCGTTTTCGTCTTCAGTCTTAAAATCATTCACAGATGGATGTCACTTGCGGTGGTGGTGGTGGTGGACCCCTTGGACGCCGCCGCCTCCCCTTCCTCGGGCTAGTTTTCCGATGTGTCGTCAGCGTCACTGGTTCATATAGTGGGTCGTCCTCCGGGTCAGATGAATTGACCTCATCCTCCACATCAGGGTGGGTGGCAGAGACATGTTCGTCACCATCATCAATCAACGGAAATCCTGACGAGGTTGCGGGACAAGACGGAGGACATGCTTCAGACTTGCGATAATTAATTCCATCCAAAATACTGCCTGGAAATTTCAAATCACATAAAATATTACCCATATGGCTTGTAATTCGCCCACCCGTGACGGTTGCGACATTATTGACAATAATTTTTAAAATATCTTTTTTCACCTCTGATCATCTGATGCACATTTAGAATGACTGGGCCCTCATCCTCCTCCTTAATCGCAGGTTTCTCCTCCAACTCCACACTTTTGCTTAGCTTCCCTTGTATTTCAACTTTCACCCCGTGTAGGTCCCTCTCCAGCTTCATAATTTGATAATTGAGCTGTACTGCAGCCCCCACCAGTCCGGAGCACTCCAAACAGAGGCCAATCCAGCTGGAGGGGTTCACTCCAAACGTATTTCTCAACAGAGCTGCGACTTCCGATCGGGGAACGTCGAGCAACTTGCGGAGGATGAAGACCGCCCATAACTCCTCCCTGTAACAGTTATCCTGGTCCGAAACCGTTGGAAACTCCTTCAGACATGGTGATGAAAAAGGACATTCCCCTGTGTCCCCACCACCACCACTCCCCCCGTTTTCCCGAACATTCTGACAAATTAAACAGGTGGGCGAAGCATCATCATCAGCAGAAGAATCCTCCAATGAGAGTCCACGTTCCTCCAGTTCCTCCGAGTCTACTTTGAAGCTCATCCCCCCAATGACACCTTCCTTCTCCTCCTTACAGTCAGCTTGATTAATTGCTATTTTGCTGGCGGCGGCGGCCGTACTTGTTAGGCAAGGAATAATAGGAATGTTGTACTTTCGGGCCACATTTGATTCAGTGCTTTCGTTTGGATCTCCAGACGGGACTCTTTTAGCTGTCTTTTTAGCTTCTCGAGCTTTCCTCAGACTCTCAATGGACCTCTTCCTTCCGGCCTTTTTGTCAGGCATTATGGTTATGACTATCTGAGATTAAAACATAACTCAGTCAGCTTTCGACATACATTCAACATTAGTTAGTTAGTTGTCTGTATTACGGGGATGTAAGATAATCAAATTTTATATAAGGTATGTTGTGTATGATGTATTTTTGAAGCCCATCCTCGCTGGGAGGTAGATGGAGAGGGAGGTGTATAGGAAGGATGTTATAAAATTGGTATCATATCCTAATCTACTAGGAATCTACAAATTGCAAAGATTCCATTTTAAATCTGACGATAAATTTACAATTTTTCTAAAAATTTTTATTCACATCATATGGCTATACAGAAAGACATCAGTTATCCGTGTCCAATGAACAACAGCACACCATCAAGTAACCATGTAATATTTTTTGTAAATCCGTAAAGTAAATGGACACTGTGTGAATGAGTTAAAGTTAGGTAATTAACCTCGACCTCTACCCCGGAAATTAGATAACATTCAACAACATACAAATGAAATAATTAAATTCCCACTTACCAGTTTTGAATTTTCTAATATGGCAACTTCCTCCTGTGATCCTCCCTCACATCACTGTATTTTGAAAAATAATCACTTAAGAAAGAAACATCCTGATGAAAACTGTAGACGACTGACAAGTGTCATTGTTTGTTGCAATAATGTCAACTGTATCATCGCCAGAAGTAAATATTGAGTTTCTGACTAATAATGATTGTCCTTAAGTACAAAACACACGCGCAATAATAAAGTTTATTAAATATTAACTTATGTATAATTATTTATGATTTTTTTTTATCACACAAATTTTAAGGCACGACGGCACGCACAGGGTGCACCGTCCCACAAAGTCAAAAAAAAAAAAACTCGTGAAAATTCTCGCACACTGTCAGTTTTGGCAGCTAGCTATCAGCTGATGTTTGTTATGGTTATTTATGATCCCCCTCTCTTCTGCATCATGCACACATGCATACCTATTACCTATGCTACTTCACAAAGTGCTCACGTTTAGTTTTTTGGGCAAAAAAAGAATGTGAATTATGTGAAATATGAAATTTGGTCTCTTTTTGTCTCCACACCGCGTCACTGATATCAAGTATGTAAAGTAAATATTTTTATGCAAAAAGTCTGAAGAAACTGTAATAATCCCAATCCCTGTAATGTTGAATGTGTATATTATATGTTGTTGTTCCCAAAACAATCCAATTTTTGTTTTGATGAGTTTTGGATGGAAATACCATGTAATCAGGGACATTGCAAAACAAAAACACGGAATAAAATTTATTATTATTATACATATATGTATATTAATTGGAAAGGGTGAGGCTGTCAGGCAGGTGTCGCTGACCAAAACTCTATAATTCAACTATTTTCGTTTCCAGTCATTTGACTTGAGTCACTGCTGTTTCTACCTCAGGAGGACCTCCTGCTGGTTCTTGGGGTTGTGGTTGTCGTGGTGGAAGCTTTCTACAATGTTTCGCCCAGTGACCCTTAAGGAATGCCTCACAACTAAACTCCTTGTAGCAATACGGGCAATTTGCCTTTTGATTCAGGTGCTTCGCCTCCATGTGAGTTTTGATCCCTCCCGGCTGCATGTAGGCGGCGTCGCACTGCTCACACTTGTACTTGTACAGCTCGGGATGGGCTGTTCGGAAATGCGCCTTGAGGGCCTTGTCATGGATCAACTGTAGCCCGCAATGTTTACACTTGGTGGGTCTCTTCCTCATCTTCCCGTGTGGTACACCTACTTCCGGTTCCCCTCCTGGCTGGCCATTTGTAACACCTTCAGAATGGAACTTTTCCCTGTGCTTTTTTAAGTGCGAGGCTGCGGCATAGGTCATTCCACAAATGTCGCATATTATTGGGTTCCTTCCACCGTTCCTGCACTTTTCGAAATGCTCGCGAAACAAATTGCGTCTTGTGAATCCCTTTCCACAGACTGAGCAGCTGAATCGTGCGTCACCGTGAACCATGTCAACGTGTAACCTCAGTGCCTTCGCGTTAGCACAAACCTTTTCGCACATGTGGCAGAGCAAAGGCTCCAATCCCGACTTGGGCGGCGTGAACCTCCCGAATGTGCTCCCGAATGGATTTCCCTCCCCCTTCAAACCCACACAGCTTGCAGTGGAACTTATCCGTGGTCCCTTCAACGGGGCTGATGTTGTCCGAGTACTTGTGAGACTCCTCGTGGACCACCATCCGGTAGGCGGAAGGACTTGAGTGACTACAGAATTTACATTGGTAGCCTCCTCCTCCTCCTCCTCCTTCTCGCTTTCCAGGCGCGCCACCAAGCTCTTCAGAAGAACTCGCTACTAACTTTTCTACTACTTTAAATGCTGGGAGAGCTCCAATCCCGTGTTTCAAGGCGAGATGCCTCTTCAGCGTTGCCTCAGTGCTGTTTGGATATAAGCAAATATGGCAGCTCATGTTTGGGAATAACTTGTGGTTGCTCATGTGCCTGTCATAGTGCAGTAGCTTCCGGCAGTTGAACTTGCAAATGGTGCAGATATATTTGCCTACAAAAAATGAGATAAAAAATTATATAAATTAATCGAATATACATATTTGTAAGTGGTCCATCATGACCTACTCTATAGGTAGGCACGTTTTTTAATATCATATTATTACTCAAATTCCGGGCTTGTTGCGATTTTCCCTCCTGGCCGATGAGCTTCAGTTTAGACAAGTTCTTGGTGGACGTAGATGGACCATCATCATCATTATTGGACCCACTTTGTTGGCTACTGCTTGATTTCAGTGAAAGGAAAGTAAGTGGGAGTGGGGGGTCGTCCAAGTCTGCCGAAATATATAATTTTAAGTTGTTTTTTTTTGACATCATCCACAATATAAGTTCTATGGATGCTAGAAACTAGTAAAAACTAATAATATTTCACTGCTAACATCTTTGTGCTTGCTAACATTTCTTCATTCATTTCTGCTGTACCTACCCGAAGTGTTGTTAACACCTGCACCATACTCTTCTAATTCTTCTTCTTCTTCTGATTCCTCCGGAATGAACAACGGATCTGTTGACTCACGCTCATCATCATCATCGTTTTCGTCTTCAGTCTTAAAATCGTCCACGTCCACGGATATCCTTTGCGGTGGTAGACCCCTTGGACGCCGCCGCCTCCCCTTCATCGGGCTACTTTTCCTCCGAGACGAATCAACTTCGTTTTTCCTCCTTGCCTGGTTAGGATCATATAGTGGGTCGTCCTCCGGGTCAGATGAATCAACCTCATCATCCTCCACATCAAGATGGGTGGCAGATCGAGATGTTCCAGACTTGTGATCATTATTTCCACCCAAAATACTGCCTGAAAAAATAAAAAAGTAATATAACGCATCCCCGTACAAAAGTCTCTTAAAAAAGTAATAATAGCCCACACTTGACTGTTGCGACATTTTAAAAAAAGTATCCTTTCTTTTACCTCTGATCATCTGATGCACATTTAGAACGACTGGGCCCCCCTCGCTAATAATCGCAGGTTTCTCCTCCAACTCCACACTTTTGCTAAGCCTCCCTTGTATTTCAACTTTCACCATGTGCAGATCCCTCTCCAGCGTCATAATTTGATAATTGAGCTGTACTGCAGCCCCCACCAGTCCGGAGCACTCCAAGCACAGCCCAATCCAGCTGGAGGGATTCACTCCAAAAGTATTTCTCAACAGAGATGCGACTTCCTTCATGGGAACATCGAGCAATTTGCGGAGGATGAAGACCGCCCATAGCTCCTCTCTGTAACAGTTATCCTGGTCCGAAACCGTTGGAAACTCCTTCAGACATGGGAATGAAAAAGGACATCCCCCTGTGTCCCCACCACCACCACCACTCCCCCCGTTTTCCCGAACTGTCTGACAAATTAAACAGGTTGGCGAAGCATCATCATCAGCAGAAGAGTCCTCCAATGAGAATCCACGTTCCTCCAGTTCCTCCGGGTCTACTTTGAAGCTCATCCCAATGCCAATGACACCTTCCTCCTCCTCCTCCTCCTCCTTACAGTTAGCTGGATTGATTGCTATTTTGCTTGCGGCCGCCGTACTTGTTAGGCAAGGATTGTTGTACTTTCGGGCCACAATTGATTCAGTGCTGCTTGGATCTCCAGACGAGATTATTCTTTTAGCTTTCTTAGCTTCTCGAGCTTTCCTCAGATACTCAATGGACCTCTTCTTTCTGGCCTTTGTGTCAGGCATTATTATTATGTCTATTTGAAACTAAAACATAAATCAGTCCGCTACTACCTGTCGACATGTTGTAAATGGATACTGACTGTAATTGAGTTAATTAACTTCGACCTACACCGGAAACTAGGCAGGTTTAGCATTCAATCAACATACAAATGAAATTATTTTTCCCCACTTACCAATTTTGAATTTCTGATGTGGCCACTTTTCCCTTCCTTTTGCCCCTCACGTCACTTTATTTTGGAAAACAATCACTTGAAAGTTGAAACATCCTCTGGTCAAGTCAAAACTGTAGACGACTGTCAATTTTTGTTTGTTGCAATAAAGTCGTCAACTGTATCATCGCCAGAAGTAAATATTGAGTTTCTGACTAATATAATGATTGTCCTTAAGTACAAAACACACGCTCAGTAATAAAGTTTATTAAATACTGACTTATCATGTATTAATTATTATTATTAATAATTATTCATGATTTATTTATGTCACACAAATTTTNATAATGATTGTCCTTAAGTACAAAACACACGCTCAGTAATAAAGTTTATTAAATACTGACTTATCATGTATTAATTATTATTATTAATAATTATTCATGATTTATTTATGTCACACAAATTTTAAGGCACGGCACAGGATGCTCCGTCCCACAAAGTAAAAAAAAAACTGGCGAAAATTCTCGCACGCTCTGTCTGTCTGCTACATAGTTGGCAGCTATCAGCTGATGTTTGTTATTGTTATTATTATGATTTATGATCCCCCTCTTCTGCATCACGCATACCTATTATACCTATGCATGCTGCTACAAACAAAGTAGATGGAATTTACATGGAAGAAGAAGTAGCGAGCGGATTTAACGAGGAGAGATGTTTTCAATATGCAAGAAAAAAAAATCCTGTAATTTTTCGCCTGTTTACAAATGTTTTGTTTCAGAACACAAAAAACTATGTACAGCGCACCGTTAAATAAAATGTAAAAAAAAAAGAGTATGAAGTAAATATTTTGCAAAACGTCTGAAGAAATTTTGTATAATCCCTATCCCTGTGTAGTGTTGTTCCCAAAACAAGCCTTAATTAAGAGAGCTTCGT